>CAJPEX010001506.1:0-55995 GCA_905338405.1 Notodromas monacha | reverse complement strand
AGTAAAGTTCAAAACATAATATACACTTCAGAAAGATGAAAGGTAAAGCACAGAATCATTTAGAAAGCAAGCTTAAGCATCAATATGCAGTAAAAAATTGGCTAAACGGATATCCTACGAACCGATAAATTATTATTGTTTATTTTAGGAGTTATTCTAAGAAACAGAGATATCCAACGAAGCTTCATGTGCGACTCCTACGAGTTGCACATGAGCATTCGTCACCTTTTATCTGATGCCACGACTCTTGAAACAAGAGATTAAAGCCCTGACCATTTAGAATTTTAAACGAACTCCAGTATTTAGCACACGTGAGCTAACTCCCTTGTCTTCTTCCCCGTGCATTGTGAAAAAATGTATCAATATTTCCTGGTAGGATAGAAAAGGATTCCAGGAAAAACTCCACTGAGACTGAAAAGCAAGCATATGCTCTTCGAAAAAAAATCCGTATATGAAAAATTGAGTGTTGGCTCGCATAGTAAATTCTGAGAAAACTCAAAAGTTTCATTCTGAGCCAAAAGAGATACAAAATTAGACAAACAAAGTACTTTCAACATTTCAGAATAAAGAAAGACCAATATTGTGTGTTATGCTTGTATTGCGAAAAATGAACGAAAATGCAATCGAACGTTATCGTGTGACACTTATTTCATGTTAGTCATCACAACCAGGGATAACTTGAATTTATGCGATAATTTATTATGTTACAAATACGGTGCTGTATACCACACATTTTTGTACAGGTTGAATTCTATCTAACACTTTCTATTGAAAATTATTTTTAGAATCGCTGCAAATAAAAAATCGAGAAGATTAGGACGGAATAAAAACGACAGATGCTACCGCAAGTAAGTGTTGCTTTCACGATATTTTTCNATAATAAAATAAGATTCCCATCATTGCGGAACGCTGTGAAACTTTCCGAATGCCCATCTGGACGATCCAAACACGAAAGGCCCACAAGAGAATAAAATGCGGGGCATAGAAAAAGGCAACACGGTTCTTCGCTACCTGGTGCTAATGAAACGCGAAATTTATGGGGCGTCCGGGAGGCGATAGTGTAATGCCCCCATCCCGAGTTTTCACGCGTATACGGATCGCGGTTTATTTTTGCCGCCGCTATTATTCATGGGAGTTGCACGTGTATATATGGATGCATGCATGCATGCTTGTATGCGGGACGGCTGTCAGAAGCATATATATAGGGACAAAAAGGAAGAATCGTCAGTGGACAGGGTAAAAGAGAAAAAAGTCGACTTGTTCGGGGGGAAGGATGTGAGAAAAAAGACCCGGAGGAGTTTGGGGTACACATTTGGAGCAGTTTGCATGCGGGAAGGGTTCAGCCTTTCCTTGCTTTCGATATCCTGCTCCGACCATGATGATAGAGTTCCTGTGTGCGGTCCAGATCAGATGCATCCGGGCAAAGAAAGAAAAAAAACCTTGTCAAAAAGGACGTGGGACTCGAAGACGTCATCTTCGGAATTTTATTTTATTTAGTTTTTTCAAGTTTTTTTTTTTCAAGTCCAGAAGATGAACAATAGGATCAAGAGACACGATGTATAAGTTGTCCTGATCAGATGTTGGAGATGTTACGTAAAATGGAAGCTTGAGATACCCGTTATACGCTGAACGAACATTTCTAGCTCAAACAAGGATTTCATTCTCCAAATGACCTATTTTTCCCCTAGCTCTGGAAACAAGACTGAGCCTTTAAACGTGCCCCAGTTTAAAGTTCCAGCGCAATAAAATGTACATTTCATGCTTTCCAACCCCTCCATTGATTTGATTAATAACCTGAAGACGTTGCTTGAAACAAAGTTTATTAATAAGATACCGTCTTGCTGAACGAGCATTTTTCGCAGAAAATAAAGATTCCATACTCCAAGTTACCAACTTTACCCTCTGAAAACGAATACTGACTGGCCTTTGAATGTACCCCAGTTTAGAAGCCCTAGCCCACAACAAAATAAATTTCTTGCTTTCTAGCCCATCCCTTAATTTCGTTATTAGCCAAGAGATGTTGCGTGAAATTGAATATTGAAATACCGTTATGCTGAATGAACATTATTTAGCACAAAATGAAAGATTCGTATTTCAAATTACGTACCAATGTTTCCCCTCTATAGTAACGGAACCAAGCCTTTAAATATGTCCCTGCTGAAAGGCCCTCGGACAAGACAAGATATTTTCTTGCTTTTCAATAACTCATCCTTTAATTTCATTGACGACATCAACCAGGATTCGTAGACTCATCTTTTTTTTCAATTTCTGTTCAACTTAAATAATTTTGATTAAAAGCCTTATAGCGTCGTTTTTCGGTGGACATTTCAAAACGGAGTGGCCTGAATTTTAATGCAAAAATAATTGCATTAGTATTTCTGCTTCATACATTCCGAATTCAGCGCAGTACCTCGTGGGGCTTATCGTTACGGTTTATTTGAGATCAACACAAGTCATCAGGATAATAAGTTTTTCGCTTCCGTGATGAAGCTGTTCTGACAAATTGCGCCTCAGCAAATCGAGTCACAACAATAGTATATTTTAGCACAAATGAAGATTAGACTCCTGAAGATTAGATTGCATTGATTTTTTTGAAGACTTCTCTTGAAATTTAGGCAGATGTAGTATTTTTGTTCAGGAAATATTATTTTGGAAATGATACAGCAGTTTGCTCTGTTCATCTCATAATGACCAGCTGGATTAAATTAGATTGAATCATACCATTTGGTTACAGAACAACTCAGATAGCATCAACTGGAATAGCAACAAGTTTCACACCAACAACTCACACCCTGTGACAACTGGGATAGCAATAACTCACAAAGTGCAACAACTCGCACATTTTTTTTTAATTTTTGCATATAATTTTCCCCCGTATTCTTTGAAGATGTTTCATTGTCTGGGGGGAGTTTGAATGTGTGCTAATTCCTTTGAAGGACAGTCAGGGAGCCCTTCTGTTTCAATTTACATCAAACTAGTTTCAAGGTATTCACTTTCAAAATCCTTATCCCTTTTAGTTTTAAAAATCCAAGGGCTCACACCTCCTGTGAATACCATTCAGAGGATATAAAATACCAAGATCACTTCATAAATTAACCTCAAGGATATTCATCATGTGACTAACTTAGTTAGAGTATTTGCTCAGGTGGTATTTTATATCCTACAAATGGCATTCAGAGGAGGTGTGAGCCCTTGGATTTCTAAAATTAAAAGAAATAAGGATTTTGTAAGTGAAAACCTTGACACCACTTTCATGTGGATTGGAACAGTGAATTGAAACAGAAGGGCTCCCTGACTGTCCTTCTCAGTTAAAGGAATTCACATACATATGAACTCCCTCCAGAAAGTAAGGAGCAATCTGCAAAGAATGGATAGAAAAATGATGTGCAAAAAATTATTTTTAAATGTGCAAGTTGTCATTGTGCAACTTGTCCTAGTTTTTGCTACCTGAGTTGCTGGGGAATCAGACCATTTGGATCAGGTCTGAGATCTGTCGAGACAAACAAAACATTTTGAACCTGTTTTCCAACCATTTTCTGAGTTATTAAATCTTCTCTCTAACGAATTTATCCACGAGAAGGAGCAACGAAATATGGGCAAGGTGGCAAATTGAACAGTTGACATTTATGTGCCTGCATTTATTGTGATTGTGAACGTGTGCAAGAAAGATAAAAATTTCTCCCTTCGCTTCATTCCAAGCTTGAAATCTTTTATAGCATTGAAGATTAACATTCGACAGGGATGAATGACTTTTAGATCCTTGCGAAGTTTAAGATGTGCTAGCCCTCATGAGTTCTCGGATTTCCGACTGGATTGGAAATTTAATTTGCGCCTTCAACCGTTCAAGACTTCAGCTGAAGCGGCTGAGTTCCTTTTCAATCCTGATTAATCTGAAGAATTGCGAATTAAGACACGAAGCTCCAAATCATAGCACCGGTAAAATTAGCAGTTATGTTCAAAAAAAGTTTTATTTTTCGGTTGGGTCTACCGTCTTCCATTAGTAATCCAACAACATTTCTTGCCAATTAATAACTGCTGGTTGACGCTTTGAATGCGTGCGAGATTTTTAATTCAACTCTGACGACGACTCTTTTTCTTGATTTTCATAATGACAATTGATTTAGCATTTAAGCGAACGCCGCAGGATTTTCATTCGTGGGATTATTTTGCGTTGATTACCAGTGACAGGACATTTCAAGTACGCTTGAGATATGTCCGATCGCACAATGAGACTGAAGAGAAGGGTTTTACACCTTCATTTAAAGAATATAATATCTCTGTTCGCAAAGTTTCATGCAAATTCATTCTTCAAAGGCATGTATTTTGCGTAGTGCAGGATAAGAACTTGGCAAAGGTGCCTTATCAAGACATACTGGTACTCTTTTTTTCACAAAAAAGCCAAATCATTGGCCAAAATTGGTTATGCTACAAGTATTTGATAATTATGAAGGTAAAAAAAAAAGTTGAGCANGATAAAAATTTCTCCCTTCGCTTCATTCCAAGCTTGAAATCTTTTATAGCATTGAAGATTAACATTCGACAGGGATGAATGACTTTTAGATCCTTGCGAAGTTTAAGATGTGCTAGCCCTCATGAGTTCTCGGATTTCCGACTGGATTGGAAATTTAATTTGCGCCTTCAACCGTTCAAGACTTCAGCTGAAGCGGCTGAGTTCCTTTTCAATCCTGATTAATCTGAAGAATTGCGAATTAAGACACGAAGCTCCAAATCATAGCACCGGTAAAATTAGCAGTTATGTTCAAAAAAAGTTTTATTTTTCGGTTGGGTCTACCGTCTTCCATTAGTAATCCAACAACATTTCTTGCCAATTAATAACGGGTTGACGCTTTGAGTGCGCGCGAGATTTTTAATTCAACTCTGACGACGACTCTTTTTCGTGATTTTCATAATGAGAATTGATTTAGCATTTAAGCGAACGCCGCAGGATTTTCATTCATGGGATTATTTTGCGTTGATTACCAGTGACAGGACATTTCAAGTACGCTTGAGATATGTCCGATCGCACAATCAGACCGAAGAGAAGGGTTTTACACCTTCATTTAAAGAATATAATATCTCTGTTCGCAAAGTTTCATGCAAATTCATTCTTCAAAGGCATGTATTTTGCGTAGTGCAGGATAAGCACTTGGCAAAGGTGCCTTATCAAGACATACTGGTACTCTTTTTTTCACAAAAAAGCCAAATCATTGGCCAAAATTGGTTATGCTACAAGTATTTGATAATTATGAAGGTAAAAAAAAAAGTTGAGCATGAATTTTTCGAAAAGGGGCAAGAATATGAAGAAAATCAATCAACGTGGAAGGCATACAATCGTGTTCCCTCTGACAAAAAATCATTGTACTTCAGGGATTAACCGAAAAATTCCAATTGAATTGTGCTGAATTTATTTTAGTTTCACATTTTAAACGTCCTGCTTGATTCGAGTCTAATTTGCATGTTTACTCATTGTAGTTGACAACTATTTATTTCTTCATACGTATAAGTGGATGTGTTCCAAGTATGACATGAATTCACCAAGTTGTGAGAAATGCTGCATACTAAAATGCATGATGCGCATTTTTCTTTTATATTTTTTGTCTTTTTTGGCCACTTTTGTGTAAAAACAGTGCAGTAGAATACAGTGAGACCCTTAGATGCGGACATGATTGGTACATCAAGAGTGTCCCTAAGTTGAATTCTCCCTAAGTCAAGTCTTGTTTTCCCATAGACTTACATTATATGATTTTAATTGGTGTTTTATGGAAGAAATATTCTTCAGAATTCCATGAAAAAATTTTTTTGCCACTTGAATTTGATTCAGTGAATATCTTTTCAACCCAATAAGAACATTTTGAGCATTGAATAGTATACCACTGTACAGTTCATTGAAATGTTTGCATCTGTAAAAATAACATCCAAGTCACAAAAAGACAAGGAAGTCCCTTTGTGCTGCAGGTATTTTTTTTTCAATTAGCTGAACAGATGGGAAAGTGATGGGAAAAGTACCAAAGACTTTTCTGTAGTAGATCTTAGGGCTGGAAATACTGTATGTGTTTCTTGCAATTAAGCCTAATAAAAGTCAATTTTCCTAAAATGTATTGCCAATTTTATCATGCTATGTCCTTATGTCAAGTCATTGTCCCTATTTTGGGCCTTTCTTGTGATTTTTTATTGA
This sequence comes from Notodromas monacha, assembly GCA_905338405.1. NCBI lineage: Eukaryota > Metazoa > Arthropoda > Ostracoda > Podocopida > Cyprididae > Notodromas > Notodromas monacha. The sequence continues at coordinate 49,820 of CAJPEX010001506.1, read as the reverse complement.
AAAATAAATTTCCCGCAGTCGAATTTTCCCTAAGTTGAGGTGTCCGCATTTGGGGGTCTCACAATACTTGGAAGGTCAATAACATTCGGTTCCATTATCCATGGCACATCTCTTTCATATCTTCAGAGGAAGTACAAATCAACTAATACAATTTCAACTACAGCTGCTTTATTTTTTTCCCTCGAATGACCATAACTTTCAGCTTCTTCAAGCCTTGATCCAGTACTGTATTTCATTATTCGGGAAAAGTGCTTCGAGGTTTGCTTGGAATCCACGTGATACTATGAAATGATTGTTTTTCATCTGCTGGATAAGGCTTTAAAAATATTCCAAAGACATATTTGCATCTTCAGGTGAGAACATTTGGTCATCACACCGTATAATCGGTGCGGTTTTAGAACACCTGTATCATTTGGGGGGTGGGGCAACAGGGTAAATTTCGGAAAAATACTCGCAGCTGCTTTTTTTTTTTTTTCAGCCCCCGAATTTGCATAACTGTGATGGGAAAAGTACCAAAGACTTTTCTGTAGTAGATCTTAGGGCTGGAAATACTGTATGTGTTTCTTGCAATTAAGCCTAATAAAAGTCAATTTTCCTAAAATGTATTGCCAATTTTATCATGCTGCGTCCTCATGTCAAGTCATTGTCCCTATTTTGGGCCTTTCTTATGATTTTTTATTGAGAAATAAATTTCCCTAAGTCGAATTTTCCCTAAGTTGAGGTGTCCACATTTGGGGGTCTCACAATACTTGGAAGGTCAATAACATTCGGTTCCATTATCCATGACACATCTCTTTCATATCTTCAGAGGAAGTACAAATCAACTAATATAATTTCAACTTCAGCTGCTTTATTTTTTTTTATCTCGAATGACCATAACTTTCAGCTTCTTCAAGCCTTGATCCAGTACTGTATTTCATTATTCGGGAAAAGTGCTTCGAGGTTTGCTTGGAATCCACGTGATACTATGAAATGATTGTTTTCATCTGTTGGAAAAGGCTTTAAAAATATTCCAAAGACATATTTGCATCTTCAGGTGAGAACATTTGGTTATCACACCGTATAATCGGTGCGGTTTTAGAACACCTGTATCATTTGGGGGGTGGGGCAACAGGGTAAATTTCGGAAAAATACTCGCAGCTGCTTTTTTTTTTTTTTCAGCCCCCGAATTTGCATAACGTTAAAGTCACGCAAGATTAAAAATGCGATCTTCGCATCGAAACCATCAAGTAGAAAAACGAAAAGAACTGCTAGAATCTCCCCAGACTCCGGGGCACCCGGAATATTTCCACGGTGCTTCAAGCGTCTTTTCGTTTACGGAATTTGCAAATGCTTTTAATTCACGTGCAGGGAATGCTTCAAAAATTCATAGCCCAACCAGTGTGCAATAACGCCTGCGTGAATTGCACCCCGCCGCCATCTGAAGGAAGGTCTGTTTACGACGAGGCGCGTGGGATGAAGAAAACGAACAAGCAGGATTTGGACGTGATCTGGGTTTATGCCTCACCATCTTCCCAAAAACCCCCGGTGAAACTGACGCACTCCTAAGAGATATTGCATTCACTTTCTCGTCCAAAAAAGCACTTTCCGGGCGTTAATTACGCCCCAGTTCAAACCCGGGCATCACATCATTATTTTGGAATGGGCTTCCGCGAATAAAATCCCGACGGGATCGACGCCAGCACTTCCGCCCGTCCCTCGTTCGATCAACAATCGCAGTATATAAAACCAGAAAAAAAGCTAAGCCACGTATATGAAATGCGATGTAAAAGTAACCGTGAATTCGTCCAAAAGAAATTCAGAACAAAATTCGAGTTTTTTTCGCTTTGCAAGAACATGAAAGGAATGGAAGGAAACTTTCGTTTCGCACTCAATTCCATTAGTTTCGGATAAAAAGTGTACGTTTAAAATTAATTTCTGATAAAATCAAATTACAATTTATATCAACGACTGATCGTAATCAGGTGGGCCAGAGTGAGTCAGTGACTAGAAAAGTAATTTATTTTGCTTAAATATCAATTTGGTCATGATCGCGTGAACGTGTTCGCGCCGACAATCTTTGAACCGAAACGAATTCTAATTCAGTAAAATATTTATCCTCTTTTCATACAATTTATTTTTCAAGAAATTCCGAGCAATAGTCATGGTCAAGATGTGCCTTTTCTTTCCAACGAACCCCATTGAATCATATACAGTAATAATTCCTCTTTTTTATCAATCCCGCGTCTTGTTTATACTGTACAGTACTATACAGTACTTCAAACGCTTCATTTCAATATAATTATCCGACAATAAACTGAAAATCAGCTGAGAAATATTCCTCTTTCAGGAAAGTTAGCACTTGGCATTTCACACATTTCTTAGAGGAAACCCCTCGAGATTTTCTGACAGCGTCAATTTGCACAATAAATGGGGTATTTTTCTAAAACAAACATTGACATGACCTTCGACTGAGTGCTGCTACGAGAAATTTCGATTTGCTCTTCTGTCGGAAAGGTTGGGAGTTGAATTGAAGAGAACCCTTCAAGGAACCGAACTGAAAATCTCATTGGGACCGTATATATAGTACTTCTGACCATTTTTTTTTTTGCTGAAAACATCAAGCTGCCTTCCAGCACAATAAAAAAGGTTTAAAAATCGGAGGCTTGTTCGCAATACAGTACAGTACACAATATACAGGTATTCATAAAATCTGACGTCGCTTTTGCTCATTTTTACCGGAGGCAATCAGCTGATCTTTATGTCAGCAAAAAGTACAAACGAAGGTAGATTCCAGGCATTTGGAAATATTTCAGCTTGAGAGAAACGAACCTCGATAAAAAAAAATACCGCGGTGAAATAAAGCACTCGAAAAAAAATAAAAAAAACCTACGCAAGAATCATTCAGGGCAAGATCATTTAATATTCATGCAACCATCTGATGAACAGTTGAATATCAATAATGGTCGGCTATTTTCGTCTTGAGATACATATTGGATTGTTTCCAATATTTCTGCTTCAAATATTCACAAGACAAAGCGAGGATATGTAACGGTCCGGTTTTTATTAGAACGAACACCACGAAAATGAACCGATTAGCTATACAAAATACAATAATGTGAACTGCTCCCTCTGGATAACCGAAAACCACGAATGATCGAAAATTGCGAACGCTCAATTTTTCAATAACCAGTCTCAACTCTCCATCGAATGGTTCAAACTTGCATTTTTATTTAGATGCTATCAATTCCATATAAATAGGAATCCTGAACATGATGCTGATTGAAAGAAACGCAGGTTGCATGCCTCATTATGATTTCAAAACTAATTTAGTTGTCAAAAAATTAAGCTTTCATCCCCTTTAAATACAGTGAGACCCCGGGATGCGGACATAATTAGTGCATAAAGAGTGTCCCTAAGTTGAAATGTCCCTAAGTTGAGTCTCATTTTCCCTTAGAATTAAACTACTGTATATAATTTTTAATTGGTGTTTTATGTACAAAATACCTTAATTCCATGATGAAAATAAAAATTGTCTCCGAATTTAAACTGATTCCAATCAATATATTTCAACACAACATGGGCATTTAGGGAATTGAATACTGATACCTCTGTACAGTACATAGAAATGTTGGCATTCTCTGTAAAAATATCATTCAAGTAAAAAAGAGAGAAGGAAGTCCCTCTATGCTGGAGGTCATTCTTCTTAAATTAGCTAAATGGATGGTAAATTGGTGAGATAAATGCCCAAGAACTTTTCTTGCCATCAATTTTAGGGTTGGAAATATCTGTTTCTAGTAATTTGGCCTGAAATTTATTTGCAATTTTATAACAAAATGTCCCTATGTTGAGTCAGTTTCCTCATGTTGGGCCTTTTTTATGAATTTTTTATGATACAATAAGCATGTGGGGGTCTCACTGTATATCCCTGATTTGTAATTAGTTTAAAGAAGATGATGCCTTGTTACCTCAATAAGCAAGGCCACTGACTTCAGCAACACAAATGTACAGTATTTAGGTACAACAATTCAATCAAAGTTGATAGAAGGTCTAGTCTCTAGTCAATTCATTTCTTCGGATCATCGAAACATGAATAGTGTAATTGAAAAATCTCCATTCTCTACCGAATAAATAAAAACGAGATTCGTCGTCGCGTATTTGCGGAAACAGGGGAAAAATAAAAAATATAATCCTGCAAAAAGTTTCATAATTTAGGTTCTACAATGGAAAAAATAAAATGACGCAGTTTTTAAATTTTTTGCAGACTGCATGAGCTTGACAAGACGACGTGCACTAACTGTGCAGATGCCTAACCAAGTTTCATTTCCATTGAAATTCAAGAGCTCACGTCGGTTGCAACGAGCTTATTGACTTCCTGCAATATTTTGTTTTTAGATTGAAGTGAAGCGACAAGCAGGGTCTGCTTAACACTCTGCACACGTGCTATTACTAGTGTGGTACTCCACAAACAATAGCCCGATGGTGAACGAATGCTGAACCCCCCATGTGCGTGCTCAAACTGAGCAGATAGACATCCACTTCGCACTTTTTTTTCCACTACACTGCGGATTTTCTTCTTATTTTTTTTTGCAGTAATAAAAGGTCATGAGCATCTCCCAGGTATCATTAACTCCGCTCTTGCTACATAATTCAAAATTCTTGTATTCGAGTTCGGCACATTCAAAAGGAACTGTGAAATGTTAACTGCAGTGTAAGAAATAAATAAACTGCCAGCAGCAAACATTTCATTCACATACTGCATTCCGAAATTACGTTTTAGACCAGGTAATCAAGCATACAGTCGAATAAATCGAGAATCCGAGATGCTGAGTGAAGTGGACACAAGTAAGAATGTATCGTCTCCTGAATTTTTTCAGCATCTTGAATATTTATGGTCGGAAGGTAGGACTTCCTTCATGTGGGTAATGAAATTCCCACCCTATGAATCCTAACAAGAAACTCATGGCGGTTCTGCGAAAATTATTTCAGAAATTCCTCGGCAGTGCGTAAAGAGATGTTCCTTTTTATGATTTAAAAATAAAATTCAGGATATGTACAGTATTCATGAGATTGAATCCCTGAATACGATCATTTTCTGCTGAGTGCTGACACGTGTATGGATGGACCAAAGATATTGACATAATGTATTATACAGTACAAGATATTGGATTGAAAATTTGCAATCTTTATTTCATACAATACCCTGTTTATATATTACAGGGTGGATAAGAACAGAGGTATGATTTTATGGGGTAGGGCATGTATACAGTATCTGGCAAAATTTTATACATTTGGACTCTTGATATAACTTAGAACTCCCCAAGCAAAATAACATCGCCATTTGAAATTTTTGTTCAGTCCGCTTCTGAATTATCTTAAATTCAGTGTATTTTAGACCTCCATAACTCAAAGACACCCTTCTCCACTCAGACCTTAATAACTGAAATTGCTGATACTTTAGGGCTTTTATTTTTGGGGCCCAGGAAATAGAAAAGTAATAAAAATTATAATTTGATGCTTATCAAAAGGAATCAAGTGACAAATTAACCATATCATCTACATTTAGAATTTTCTCAACCCATTTATAGTCAGCAGTTTAATGCCAGAATATCACCAATTTAACTGTATTTTAACTATTCCTTTTTTTCTTGCTAGAATGCATGTTTCAGGAACTAAAAACTTATAAAACCAAATTGACTCTTTTCGTGCGTTTTTTGTAATTTGACTTAGAGAGGCTCAACTTTATTTCAAGCTATGTTCAAATACCTTGAAAATCAATGCTCATTCAATTTTTATTTCAAATGCGATTAAATATATAGTCACGCGCATTTGAAAATTTTGTATCACACAAGAAAGTTTACGCTCAAAATTCAAATCTGACGCCATATTCCTTTGTAATTTTCTTCAAGAAAAAGTTGATATAGGATAAGAACCTTCGTCAAAATCAATATTTTCAAATTTCGGAAATCCCCGACATTATTCGAGGCTTTTTTATACATTATTCGAAGATTTCCGGCAATTTTGGCAGAGTTATTTTCTAAATCCCAAGTCAACTTTTTCTTGAAGAAAACAAGAAAGAAACCCAAGCGTCAGACTTGACGAGCACCTTTCTTCCCTTTGCAGAATATCAAAACTGTATTAACGAAGTGTTTGTACACGCCCTACTTCAATTGACGCAAGCAAAAAATAATAATAAATAAATGCATACCTCGTTTTCTTAGAAATCCGACAACGTTTCCAGAGAACAATGCACGCCGACAAGTCACCTCTTCCGTGAAAGTAGATCATATCCCCTGCGAAAGGTGAAAATCACGCTGATGAAGGCCTGCGAGCACAATAAAATCTCTTCCAGGCTTCTCTGGCCCGATGAATGTCCGTTCTTGCGTATGTATACTTACTATGTACGCATACTGTATATATAGGAGTGAAGCAGCGTGCGGGATAAATAAATCTGGAGATCGCCGCCTCGGGGCCTTTCGGAGGTGCTTCAATGGGATGAAAAATATCCCAATTCCGTCTCGAGGAAGCTTTTCTCTTCTTCTTCACCTTCCCCCCTTACACTGACTGGTTCTTGTTTTCACGAAGGGGCCGGGCGAAATGTTCGTTGAGGAATGGGTCACAGTAATAGGTCTAGACATTATGGGTCTTCCAGGGCTCCTTTTCAAGGTGGACCTATTTCCGACGAATTTGCGGTCCGTAAGTTGCCAGTGTTCCGAAACTTGTCTGCTTGAAATTATTCTACCATCTAAATGTAGAATGTGTGGCTCTTTTTTTCATACGTCGGATCATCCGGTGTTTGGGACATTTGAGTAAATATAAATTCCAATTCTGACTTTTAAAAGGCGCCAATGTTTGTTGTTTTCAAATTAGGACATATTTTAGCTAAGCGTTCCCCAACCTTTTTAAACCAGTGGAATGACACATTTCCATACAATTGTTTGCAGACCAGAAAATTTCCCAAACATTTTCTGCAGATACCAGCAAAGTTACATAAAATATTTGCAGACTCAAAAAAAAGTTTTCCTTGAAAGACTTTATAGCAGGCATTATATTTTTGTATAAAGCAGAAACTTTTAATGTTTGTATGAAAGAAACATTCCAAGAAATATCACAATTAAAAACAAAACAAGAAATTCACCAGCCTAAATATGGAAATGGGAAGGTACACTTTAAAAATGGGAAACTGAATTTGTGCACAAATCCAACAAACAGCAATGAAAGTAGAAATTAAAATCTGGAATAAAAAATACTGCATTTACTTGAGTACCACTGGCATCTTTTTTTTTAATTGAGAGAAAAAAGGGGACAGGTGTCATACGCAGGGATGAATTTTTCAACAATAAGTTTTAGAAATCAAAGATTACATTATCATTTATTCTAATGGAAAATTTTGGACCAATTTCAACAGAAAAAAATATTTTAGTGCAAACACTTTAAAATTAGTCACATTCCTGTTCAATTCATGAATAATTGAAATTAGGGGTGTTCTTATTATTGAAATATTCTGGTTTGAGAGTCTCTAAAAAGGGGATGCGCATCTGTCTCTGCGGGATAGGATTTTATCCAGATTTTCAAACGAAAAACCAGGGTGCATTTCTTACTGGAGGGCACATGATACAGTATTCAATAAATAAATACAGTGATAGTGATATTCTGATTTTTAAAAATTTAATGCAATCCATTGAGAAGTCAAAATGAGCAGAGCAGACGGGAAAACCTTCATCGCCGGGATTTTTCTCCGGCATTCTTGCTCCACAAAAACCAGCTTATTGCGATGGGGAAGAAGTCAAAGCTGGCTACTCATTTCGGGTTCAGCCTGCTCGTTGGCAACATAGGAGTAAAAGCATGTTCTGCTTTCCACCCCCAGGGTTACAAATCACTACTCGCGCCGCAGTACTGCGTTGCCGGTTAATCTCTGGCCATTACTTTAGGGTCGATAATAGAGAACAGGCAATCAGGCCGCCCATATGCAATCCATGTCTTCTCTCGTTTTAACTTCTCAGTAGTGCGCCTCGCCCTCAGCTGACTGGAAAAGAAAGAAAAAAAAAGCTTTTATTTTTGTTCGTCTTCTCCTTATTGTTCGTTCTCCTAGTTCTGTTAGTGAGCTCGCGGGGGGAGAAGAGAGAATTGCGAGGATTTGCTGACGTCTGGTTGCCTTTCAAATGCTTTTCGGGTCGGCCCGTTGCCGAAGTGGGGTGGGTTACCCGGGCTACAAAAGCTGCGAATTTTTACGGGGGTTTCGGGACACATAGGACATCAGGGGTTTTTGTCCCCACTGAGGGCTGGTACATTGCGCTTGACTGCTGATCGTTGTTTGTTCTCGGGGTTCACAGAAAATTCTCCATTGTGCAACGAGGCAGTTGTTCGGCGAATACGCGCAACAGAGCGGGATCAACGAGGAAATAGCTGATTAAGCACTCAAATTCAGCATTTTCGCCAAATAATACGAACCTGAAATGGAAAATTCAATGCATTTTTTTTTTCAGCGCGTCTCTTCAGGCGTCTTTAAGGAACCTATGCAAACTTCAGTACTGTACTTCGCGAACTGGACATAGAACTCGTCGTTGTTCTTATTGCACTGTACTTCATTCGATGCCTGCATAATTCAATACATGCAGATTGAGTCTTCATAATGTTCAATCTTTTAAAGAAAAATGGTCAGACATGAAAAGGAGACCTGGTGTATTGACCTTTAAAGTTCAAGCCCACTGGTGTCGCTTTATTCTACCCGGGTCAACTAATTATAAGCCGCTATCAATCTTACTCGTGTTATTATGCAACATCGCGAAAAACATTGAAAAATGTTCCTACTGACTAACTCGATAATTAAAGTACGAGAGAAGACTAATAATTCAGAACACCATACACAATATTCAAATTATCAAAAAAGATGAATACAATACTGTACTGTCGATCGAATGAACAAAGAAGAAAGAAATCAACCCCTCTACAGTATTTATGTTCCAACAAATTTGATAAAAATTGCATTCCAGTTTTCGAGGGATTCGGTGCTTGATGAAGAAAATAGGGCTGTCGATAATCGGGTGTTCATCTTGTGCGACCATCTAATTTTGTAAAAATATACTTCCTAATATCCGAAAAAATCATATCCAAAGTTATGATTCGATTGCGCTTCAATGCATAACATTCTTGCAAGCTCACGGTGTTATTCGAACAGATATTCTCCACATGATGATTTGTTTTTCGGACGAACCTGCTGGTATTTTATGAACGCACAGAAAAGAATCGTGTCAACGAATTATTTTTTGGCGTCCTGAATTTTGAATTTCGTCGGAGATAAAATCATCTGTATTTAGATTTTCCTTTTGTCTGTCGAATTCTTTATAACAATTATTTTTAAAACTGAAAAACTTCCAAAGAACGGATTGTGATTCGGGACGAAAAAGGGGACGGACCTGGTTCTGGTCACACCACCAAAAATGCACTGAGAGTCACCAGCTCTGCACAAATATTGAGGCTTTCTGGATCCCTTTTTTTTTTTAGAGTAAACGCAGGCTTTTCATGGAAATCGGAGGAAACAAACGAGTGAGTGCATATTTTATTTTCCAACTTCGAGGGCACCAGCAGTGAATTGGAAATGATTTCGAGGATTGACTCGTCAAGCTAGCAAACGTCCGTGACCATCATGTGTCTATTTTGACGTGACCACACCCTGGTTCCAGGCCCCGGACAAACACCACACTGTCCCCCAGGGACGGTCCTTCCCTCGGCCAATATTGAATTTCGAATCCGCATTCAAAACCACCAAATAAAGGTCACCTGTGCGACGGGCAAATATAGCTTACCAAAAAAAAATCTTTATATATATTTATTTGTATATCTACAACGCCATCGTCAGATTGATCGGGAAAAAGTTTCCTTCGCACGAATGGACCAAGATTGAAGGGATGATTGTCCGGTTTGTGTTCCAAAGCTGCTTCTTTTTTTGTGTTTTGTTTTGTTCCCAACTAATACGTGAAATGTAATCTAAGTTGCTGAGGTAAAGAGCTGCAGCACGGTGGGATTTTTTCCCCGTTCTCAGAATAGTGCTGATGTCCGTTTTTTTTTCGAGGACCTCGTCGGAGAATGAAATGAGAAAAGAAAAATGCTGACAAAAGCTGATCGACTGTCCTGGAGTGACTCGACAGATTCTGCTGTTTCCATTTCCTCATGTCCCCAGCTTTCCGCTGATTACGGAATACCAGGTTATAGTCCCGTGGGCCATCAGCTCATTAGTCACCAGCAGTTTTTGCCCCAGGGACGTTGTGACAGTTGATTTGCTAATGAAGCAAACTTCACTCGAATATTCCCCCACTCGTTGCTCTTCGCAAGGCTGAAACTTTTCCATATTCCGAAAAAAGAATACTGTATATATAGCTGCAGTTGATGATGAAAATAAAAACCCGCAACCAAAAATGTTCAGAGATCGAGGTCTATTATTCAGTCGAGTTGGTTTTCTTTGAGGGTATTTTCTTCGACGATTTTTTTGAATCCCTGTCACTTGAGATGTAATTCTTTTGAGACACACCTTTTTCTTGTTTCTCCGAAACCTTCAGGATTGTAGCTTCATTTTCGGGGTATCCGAGTTTGGGAAGCTATACCTATCGATCTAGTGTTTGATTAATTATTGAAGATAATTTTTTTTTTTAATATATGCGCAGGGGCACCAACAATTGATGGACAAACTTTCAAACGGTATGAAGCATCTTTCGAGCAGTTCAAACATTCAAAAATATAAAAAATCAGTCATATTGAATAAAATGTACTTGTTTTAAAAATTATTTCCTATTCATGGGCTTATCCACCGTGGCAAAACGAATGCATTGACTTTAAAAATATTCAATAATCGTTTCCCTGAGAAGAAATTTTTTTTTGCGAGGGCTGAGTGCTGGTTTTTCAATGATTTCTCTAACCAAGCGCTTCTTCAAATCTTTCACAAGCAATTAACCTAGGACTATACTTTATTTTTTCAGAATATTTTTGTTCGTAATATACAGGACTTTTTTTCGAACAGAATAATGTTAAGACTGCCTTAATCGAAGTGAATGTCGTTCCAGCTCAAATTTTCGCATATCGGGAGATATCAACATATATTTTTAAATCATATTCAGGTTTTTTATGACTGTGGTTCCTTTTTTCCACCACGTGAAATTCAAACAAGACGGAGCGACACGCTAGAAAATGTTTTGACATTTAGGTGTCCCCCTTCTCCATCCTTGGGAAATGGCCAAGCAGAATTTCCAACGACCCACAGGAAAAAAAAATCATTGTGAGCAGACGATGGGACGAAGAAATGGTCTTCTTTTCGCGTGTTATTGGCAGGAAAGAGTTACAATAAGTTAGCACATTCAAACGCCTTTTTGAAATCACACTGATACGGACGTGGACCACCTTATTGTGGGAGTCGTCGTGAAGACGGACTCACCGGGGACGTCGTTACGACCGTAACAGCGACTTATTTAGGCAAAACTTAGGCAGTGTGCGGTATAGCTTCAATCTCAAGCATGCAGCTTATGGAATGAACCGCATTCTCGGGTCACTTCACTTCGGTTCTATGCCTGCAGGGCTCTGAAAAGAAGGGTCCCTTTTCCGTGCGAAAGCAGCTTTAATCAGGGTTACCAGTTAAGTGTTCAATTTTCTCTGTGGATTTCGTTCTACTCGGAAGATTTTCTGATTGGAATCAAAGCTGATTTATAAAGGTTCCGATTAAAAGCATGGCAAACTTGAAAAGTGGTGGAATGCAATCCTGAATTTTACCTTTGATTTTTCACCTCGCTAATATTTTTTCTTTCTTGTACGAAAATAATTTTTATTCGCGTATATACAACACAGTTCGCTATTCGCTTCCAAATGAAAAACCTCGGGGTTTCCCTGGAAATCTACAGGGATTGCCACAAAGTAGCCAATTTCTAAACGATAAACGCATTTGATCGATCGGATCTATTGCCTTGCAGAAAATACAGTAGCATTTTGTGAATTTCAAAATATAGCATCATTGATTCCGAAGAATATTAATTTTTTTTATATCCGTTGTTCTTGTTTATGGCTGGCACGGGCATAAAACAAAGTACTGTGATAGCATGATATAAATTATACAATACCTTTTTTTCGAAAGCTGGAGGGGTTTTAGTTGCGTTGTCATAGTTTTGCGCGCCTTGTGTCAATTTTTTCAAGCGGGCAGCCGGCAGCACTTTTTCTCTTTCAAATGGAGATTTAAAATTTATTGTGGATTTTTTATACATTTGCCAGCAAATCTTTTGACATTATGGAATTAGAAAAAGGCTAGTGATGTTTAAACAAAGCTCTGTTTGCCAGTCCAGATTCCGCGAGCATTTGTTGAACGAAATTTATGACATTTTCTGCGTCCATTTAATTCGCATTAGATCCTGCAATCCTCAGACGGATTAGAATCGGGATATTTCTAAAAACAAAATTCGAATAGAAAAGACTAATTTCGAAAACCTGGGTCACGGTTTTTTGAATCGTTCGGTTTGAAAATCAGGGCAGCGATGAATGAAAGGGTTGGCTGTGCATTGCTGCGAGTTGGCAACGATATTGGTAAAACTCCACGGCACGGTGTTTAAGCCGTCTTTCAGCTCCTAATTCCAACTTCTCCAAGCGTGACATTGCAAAAAACAAAAAAGGTCTTCCTCCTCGTACCCCGAAAGTAGAAGCAAAAATCCCGAAACGCAAACGCCACACTTGCCATCAAAAGCTGATGGCACTGTACGTACATCAGGCGAGTTTGTGAATGATTCGGCTCTTGAGAGTCCCTCACTAAAAATAAAAAATAAAACGAGATAAAAAAAAATCTCTTTGCTGGGCGTGTTTCAGTTAGATGATAATAAAAATAAGATAGGCGAATACGAGTGGAAAGAAATGGTGGCATAAAGGCGATTTCCCGGCTCCTTAGACCTGCTTAATTGGCCCGGCACCCGGAGGCTACGTGTCCCGAGGTCCGGCCCATGATTTACCGGTCGCATTGTGTCCTGTGTCTGATCTTTCGGTCACGACTCCGTTGTTCCTTCGTTGTTCAATCAGTTTGATATTATGGCTGCTATCTTGCGCCTTCCTTTTTTTTTTATCGCAACTTCGTATTTATTTTTATTTGTTTATTTATTTTCATTTTCTTAAATGCGTGTACCTTCTTCGGCTGGGCGAATCCGAAGGCGGCTTTGAGGTCAAGTCATGGGGCCAAGTTTCGCTCGCAAGAGGAAAAACCTTGTCTGATGCATCGTACATTTTTGATCTCAGCCTACTTTGATCAAAGGCATGGAACCCAGGGTTCTGCCTGGGTTTACTTCATCTTCCTGCCAACCGGATGAAGAGTGCCCCGGAGTTCGGGGCCTCGGGAGAAGTGCTTCTGCTGCTGCTGCTTGGCATTTGCCATCCAACTTGGCTTTTATTCTTCAAAGGGGAATTACGAGGTACAGAAGGTTCTCTGAACCGCCGAGGTTATATTTTATCACATGACGAATTTCGCAGTACGCTTCATTTCAAAGTGATTATCCGAGATCGTTCTACAGAAATTTTACCTCGTTTTCTCTTTAAAAAAAAAGACATATGGCCTTCGCTAAAAGTTATCGCATTTTTCTGATGAAACTATCTCTTTTAGAACCCTTTTCTATTCTATTAAGCGGTTCATGATTATTGCCGGAAAAATATTACCTTCCGGATAAAAGGGCTAAGAAATGAGGAGATTAAAATTGGAAATTATTGAAAGACGTTTATTCGGGGATAAATCCAAATAAGCTGAAAAATTATTTCTTAAAAGCGCCAAGGCTATGACAACCGCAGATACCGCATTTCCTTGAGTACCAGGCGCACTTTTCCCCCCAGAAATTATGGCAGAAAAATAAGGTGCGCCTGTTACCTGAGGATACTAGTTTTAAAGGGGGGGGGGGGAAGAAATGTTTACGTTCTAAGTAAATAGTTTCAAGAGAAAATGAAGAGGAAATGCCTGACACCAAGTTTCCTTGTCCATGGGAAAGAATGGTTTAAGTAATACCATGATCATTTTTCGAATATGACTTTTGAGCAGCAACAAATGTTCCACCAATCATATTTGAGATGCAAGAGGAAGTAAAAGATTTAGAAAATAGTTATGTACTGGAGGAAGCTGCCATTAAATGCAACCACTTTTTAAGTGCTCCAGGGAGTAGACAATAAAAAGCAGGAAAGACAAAATAATAATATAATGCTGAAAAATGCATCCACACAGAATAGCCATGGGATTTCACAATATTTAGTGCACCACAAATCAGTTCCCCCTTTGGATTTTTCACAGATAGAATCAATCATAGTTTCCTTTACTGCTAGTAAAAATTTTAAATTCGTTTAAAAATATATCTTTTTAGCCAGCAAAAACTGGGGTGTGTGTCATGCAAGGGGATACGTTTTGGTGCAATTTTTGCATTAAAAAATGTGGGTGCATGTCTTACTCAAGGGCGAATGGTAATCAAGTAAATACGGGTATTTGAAAACATATATCTGAAGAAATGATGGAAATGGGATCATTAGATGGAAACTGATTTTGAAAATGCGGGGAAGTTAAAGGATAGAATTCGTAAAAGAAAACAAAGCATGGAAGGCTTATAGTCTGCAAATAATGATTTTGCTGATTTAGAAGAAAATGATGGGCCTTTTTATGTGACGGCAGTCAAAAGGTTATGCCTCGTGTGCTCTTGGCTGAGCTATTCAATTTCAAGTATGATGTTCTGCACTTATTTACAACTTTCTAGGACAGTCAGTGCAAGGCCAAGTCAAACTTCAAAACATTTTCGCTGCTGAGTAAAAGTACACCATCAGCGCAGGAATCCTTGAGTTTACACCACATTAAAGTTTTCAGCCAGGCTCTTGTCTTTACAATGATTTTAAAGGCAAAAATAATCTCTGTTCAACTTTATTGGTTTCATAGGGGTCCCTACGCATGTTACGCAGGTCCTCTACAACAGAAGTCTCTCAACAACTACTGTATTTCTCTCTGGTCTGCTAAATTTTGTTGCAGAAAGTGCCCTTCAGTATATTTTGTTTGTCTTCAGATGTACTTGGACTGAAGTAATTGCACAGTCTCCAATGTGTTTTTTAGCACTTGCTGCAGTTGAGTGAAATATTATTACAAGAAAGTACTTGGGACTTGTACAGTAAATACATTTGTTGTAACATGAATTTTTTACACAATCAAACCTCTCCAAGTAAAATTGCAAGGGACCAGCCAAAAATGTGACTTGGGAAGTTTTCCACCAGTTAGGAAGGTTATAAGTTTGAGAACCAAGCATTTTTTGCAGTGGGAAACATAATAAAAATTGCATGAAGATTTGTAATTGGTGATATTTTGGGCGTTGAATTGTTTCTTAAATGAATTGACAGGATGCTGTACTTGGATGCAGGGCATGTAAACGGGTTAAACAGAAAGTCAAGGTAAGTTTTATGTAGTTCAAAGAGAAACATGACAAAGAGGACACGGTTCTTTTTTTTATCGGTCTTCCGGTATCTTTTAAACTCAATACCTACAAAATCTCGAAAAGCTTTCAAGCTAAAGAGATTTTTAATGCATTGTTCCTAATGGAATTCAGATGACAGCTTGAAAAACAAATTAGACTTAGGGAGGTTTGAGCTATTCAGGCTTTAACTAAAATAATCATCAAATATGAATATGCCATTAATACTGGAGGGACCTCAAAAATGAATTCATACTTGAAAAATGACAAATTTTTATAAGAGAACTTCTCTGTATAACATGTCTAAGGGAACCATTATATTCTTGCGCATGCATTCAGTGAATATATAGCAACTTTGTCTTCCGAAAACTGGAAAATTGCATCATTCTCAAAGTTTTTTCTTCTCGATTCACTGTATATGTCGGCATGATGTGCTGGGCATTGTTTGGGACAGTGTCCGATTTTTAGGAGAGGAAAATGGCTTTGTGATTGGAAAAGGATCGTGTTTCGAAACAGGGTCCACCGGAGGGGGGTTCGCATCGATACACCCATGGGCAAGTCGGACCGAAATTGCCAACCCATTCATTTGCCCAATTTGTCTTTCAGTTCCATTCAAAATACATCAAGTTTCTCTTTGTACTGTTTCTCCTGTGCCAAGAAAAAAAATAGCCAGAAGGCCATAGAAAATTTGAGTTATGGATGTTTTAGAGTAAAAGCTTTCAAGCTAAAGAGATTTTTAATGCATTGTTCCTAATGGAATTCAGATGACAGCTTGAAAAAAAAATAGACTTGGGGAGGTTTGAGCTATTCAGGCTTTAACTAAAATAATCATCGAATATGATTATGCCATTAATACTGGAGGGACCTCAAAAATGAATTCTTACTTGAAAAATGACAAATTTTCATAAGAGAACTTCTCTGTATAACATGTCTAAGGGAATCATTGTATTCTTGCGCATGCGTTCAGTGAATATATAGCAACTTAGTCTTCCGAAAACTGGAAAATTGCATCATTCTCAAAGTTTTTTCTTCTCGATTCACTGTATATGTCGGCATGATGCCATTGCTGGGCATTGTTTGGGACAGCCAGGCTAAAAATCCTCTCCTTTTACCGAAACACTAACCTTTTCCTAGCACAAAGCTTTGTCCCAGGTGGCCTCCCCCCAAGCGTAGCTATGTGGGTACCCGTTCAGCCTGGCTTTAACGGTTGGGTATCAAGAAATGACCGCACGATCCTCCACCTCCTCCTCTCTCTCTCTCTCTCTCAAAATTGTTTGCGAAAAAAAAAAGAAACAAGCAACAAAAGCAAAACAGTCTAGGAGAATAGCCTACACACTGCCCAAAAAAAAAAAAATTCTGGCTTTCTCCCTATCGGCGTGTCGCCTGAGCGCGACGAATTCCGAACTGCTGGGCGTTTTGATGCCCGAAAGAACGTGGGCCATGAAATTCCACTCTGCGGAGAAGAACCACGATTGCCGCCTCTGGGATGTCGCTCGAGGGACGTTCTATTTTTTTCCCGTTGTTGTTATTTCGTTGTTATTTTTCTCTCTTGACAAAAAAAGAGATGATTGTGATCTGACGTGGTGCACCTATAGCCACATATTGTTCAGCGGAATTTTAGAATTAGAAACTTTTGGCTGCACAGGTCATATTGCAAAAATGATGGGCCTTGTAAGACACGAAATGGTTCAATTTGAACTGATGGCCTGATTTTATTACCCCTATACTGTATATATCCAGGACGACCGTATTTCTAACCTTCTTTGGCTATTATATTACGGTATCTCAGCCTAACTTTTTGCGGCTTGAATTAACTTATGAGCGAACAAGGGCTAACAAAACCTAAGCTGCTGAGCAAATAAGCCTACTGTAAAATATTTGAAATAACTTCCTTCAACTTCATGTAATCTAACCTGAAAAAATTGCGAGACCGAATAATTTGATTCCTTGAATATTTTAACTAGACCTATAACCTAATAACTCAACACACAGATTCAAAGCGTTATACTATCAGCCTAGCTTAAGTGGAGCTAATGTTATTTTATTGAAAAGTATATGATTTTTACAATTGTGCTTGTTTGCTGTGCGCGTACTGGCATTTTTCATCCCTGATTTTCTGTTGTGAACCTTCCATGAAATCCAGTTTAATGGGCAGGTACACTCTCTGATAATTTTTCGTGCAATGAATTTCTGTGTAAAACGAGTTTTTCCTGGTTCCATATAAGGGTCTGAACTCATTTTCCAATGAATTTCGACAGCAGAATTATATCCATGACAAAATTCTCTCCGCAAAAAATAAAATAAAAATTCTGGTCCTGCCTGGATTTTGTTCCAGAGAGAGACTCCATTAGACGATAAACTTGCTATTTCGTAAGTTTTGAGGCCAACTATGTGTTTGGAAATGCTTATCAACAGCTGCTGAACTTTCCCAAAAGTTATCTCAGATATGGGACAGCTATTTTTGCCGTTTCAGAAAATCATTTCGAAAATCGCACTGCGGAAGCGAACAAACTGCAGATTTATAGACAAAACCCGTCATTTTTCAACAAAATTCCGAATCTTTGTCTCGAATATTTTACAATTTACAATCTTTCCAATCGATTTTTTAAAAGACTAACAGGATGAAACCTACATCGAGAGTCTCCTAGAATAACTACATCCAGATTTAATCCCCCACGAATCACAGGATGAAATATCTTTTCAAGTTATTTGATATTTTGAATTCTTCTATTCGTTCAAATGTATGCCTGTACTTTTGTTTAAGCCTCTCAAATATCTGATATAGTAGTGCAACAAACTAGTCAGCATTTTTCCGATTCTTTCGCTTACCTTGGTGCTTCATATTTGCATTTCGGGACAATGTTTTTAGGCCTGATCTATTGAAGTCTATGACTATGTTCAATCATAATTGAAGAGACGAAGCTTGGATCAACTGCTGTAAATCCTAAATCATCCGACGAGGAAACAGCAGAATCAGTCGGTAGATTTAAAACCAAAGAAGGTTTTCGATTTTGAAATCGAAGCCTTTTCATCCATTTTAACTTCTGAATTTATAGAATATTCTCATACATAGACAGTGTTTCTTTTTTGCGTTTAAAAAATGTTTCACGCGTTTCTTCCTAAAAAAAATGAAATACTTGAATTGCTGCGCGACATTTCATTGCCTACTTTTCTGCTGGTTGTGAACATTTTTCTATGTTCCTCAAAACACACGATACCCATCGTCCAGCTTCAGTATTTTCCTCCTGCGTCAAGCTTTTCTCATGAACGCTGAAAATATGTGTCCGACTGCGACGCGGAAACGCTTTTATTACGGCCCCGAGGCAACACGGAGTCATCACACACGCGACCTGTTGCACGATTCGCGGTGCATTAGATGCAGATTATTGCTCGCACGTGAGGCTGTGAAGCGTAGTTTTCCCTCCCCCCAGAAGTGCCCGAAGAAAGGGGTTCTTCTATTGCAAGAGGGTTGCATTGGGTGGCGACGGTTTCACGTCCGCCGTCACGAGTTCCCAGCCTCCGGCAAACAATGATGGCCCATACTGTGGCGGTCGTCACCTCTCGAGAATTTTCAACGCTCCATCGTCCTGTGAAATGAAGTTTAGCCGTCGTGAGGGATCGTGAATCTTGGAGGGAAAAAAATGGTATGCTTCACTTCGAGGCGATGCACAATTTGAAGTGAAAATTGCTTCAGATGGTAGCTTATGTGGCGTCAATACTTGGTTTTTTTTTCTTCAGAATTTCCTATATCGTGGTGTCGCACGGTTTGACGCTGATCAGTTGCCAAACTAGTGTATAATTGCAAAGCAGTCGAATTTCAAGACACGTTGTGGAATCCAAAAATGTCAGTAGAAAAATGCAAAAAAAAAGTGGCCAGGTCAAAAGCAGGTCAAATTGCAAGTCAAATTCCCTGCAAATTTGAATGTCAAATTGCGAGGTACCTCGTGTAACTTTTTCTACATGAATCTTCAATTGAATGGAAGCAAATCCAACGACCTAAGCACTGCAAGACTCGTTCAAACATACATTTTAAATCACATTGGAAGCTCTCAACATTTTGAAACCAATTGCACACTTGCAGTCCAAATCCCTGTAAAGTATACAGTATCTTAAAGACGCCACAAAATGATCTAAACTACGCTTAACAAAATTTCAATCTTGAAAAATTTCTTGTGCAACAACTTCTTTGCATAAAAAATGTTCTTCCATTAAAAAAAAAAGAATGTGAGGAGTATATTATTTACGAATACTGTTTATCTCACTTTATATTCAATAAATAAATAAAATTCATCCACGGAGGAAGATTTGAGTTTTATGCAGGTCATCAGTTTATGAAAGTTCCAAAGGTGTTGATGAAATATATCTCTGAATAAACTTGCAAGGACAATCAAACATTGAAAAGAACGAAGCACGTAACTGAATAGCACTTAAAAATGAAATTGGATACGTGATAAAGAAAAACATGCTAAACTTGACGGAAATAATATTGCTGCCATCCTGGAAATTACCGGTATTCATTTGTTAAGGAAAATTACATGGGATATTAAGAGGAAGGGAATTAACGAATTAAAATGGTATGGATCTTGAAATTATATCAATACATCATAAAAATCAAACCGATTTGTCATTTTTGTTTTTTCAAGCTCTGAAAACGTATTATGCGCAGACGTTTAAAGGGTTAAAAAAAAGTTGACACAATTCATTCTAAGACTTGGAGCATTTTCATGTTGGATCCCATTTTTCCGTGAACTCCATTAAAACAACGTTTGATTGCTTCTTACGTTAGCCAAGAGTTGAGAAATTCTCAGAAATTAAATGCCTATTTTTGACGTAAACAAAGAAAAAAAACAACTGCGGGGAAAGCCACACCGAGTCTTCGTTTGACATGAAAACAAGTCTAAAAGGCAAAAAATGAGTTCGGTCAGAATTCAGACAAAAATTGCTCCTCTGAACACAATGGAATCAATGCTTCAATTCATCATCCACATGCCTGGTCATTCATATCACGGGACCCAAGGTGATGATGCAAAGACATAATGGTATGGCCTGTTTGAAAATGTTCTTCACGACAGAGGTTGAATTGAGAATGAATTGCGTTTTTCAGCGGGTTCGGGCTCTTCCATGTACTGTACTACATAAAATAAATATTCCTGGTACTTATGACTTCATTGCCAAGAGAGGCACTTTATTTTTGAAAAAATAATGTCCAAGCAATCATCCCTTTATTTTATGAGCTTCTCAACGATCCTGTCAAGGTCGAGATATTGGAATTTGAATTTAACTGCGTTTCTCGAGTTATACAATTAAAAATGTCTTCATTTTTACTGGGAATCCGCGAATTGGATACAGTCACGCGGTTGTGAGCTAAAGAAAACTTGCGCAGTTTTATGAAAATAACGTGTCTGTTATTACAAATGTCCTTATATTGGGAACCCACCTTCTATCCATCCAAAATTTTATTTTCAAGCTGAAGTTATGCGGTAAAAATTATTCCTTCATGTTCGTCATACAACAAGCTGTTATTGATTCAGTTTATGACGCATCCCTGGACGAGCAAAAATTCGTTGGAAAGCTCTCCATTTAACCGATAATCAAACAAAATTGATAATCTAGATATTCTAAAGCAACGGTAAAATCTGTGAACATGACATTGGTTCCAAATTCATTTGAAGTTCAATTTCACAGTACAGCATAGACAAGCTTTGAGGAATGAAGATCTTTGAAATACAGTACTGTACTTTTACTGCAACGAGGGATTTCGTTTTTATTACTGTAATTATATGTGGAAATGCAGAATTAAGCAGGACGTAGATTGTCCAGTCTACTAACCACGGAATACTCTAATAATTTGGCCAATATCTGAATTCCGCCAAAGAAAACAACGTGATCCACATAATTTCGAATGAGCCATTTCAGTGCCTTTGAAATCAGGTGAGGTTTCAAGTCAACTTGGGATCGGAATGGTAAGCACCAGAAGCAAATAAAAAATCACAGTGTATATAGAATATTTCATAAATAAAACCGGCCTCTAAGGAGACTAATCTCGGTCTTTTCAAGCGCATATTTATGCGAGTAAATTTGGTGCTCGTCAAAGCTTGCAGCCGGAATGATGATTACGAATCGGGTCAGGTCATCATTGAAACAGCTTTTTCGGGATAATTTTCTTAATATTTGTAATCTTCTCAGTTATGTGATTATGTACAAGATGCAATTGCCAACAAACCATGCACCTGGTTCGATTATCACAAAAATGCCTCGATAATTGAGGTACTCATTTTACTCGCACCCATTTTCTACTAATCAGAAACAGTTGGCGCTGGCTCTGGTATTAAAAAAAAATTATAACTGCAGTAAAAAAATGTATGGCATCCCAAATATACAATAGTTGCCAGGAATTTACAACGAAAAAAAAGTCCTCCGAATCTCGTTCTTCGTACGCATCAAACAGAGGAGAGAACAACACGTAACCGACCGCAAGAGAACTGAATGGGTAAATCAGTGCACTGCCCGTAATACCCATGGGGGGTTAAGCCGGGTTTAATGATGCCCGGGGTTCAATAGAGTTCAACCAGCGGGAACCCGCAAAAACCCCATGTTGCATAAAAACACGTAGGACTAGGAGCACAAAAAAATATTATCAAGTCGAATACACAGTTCCGTTCTGCGGTTTCCTGTGACGCGAGATTTATGAAGACGCTCTGCCACCTTTTTTTTGCTCGCTCTTTTCTATTTCTTGGGACGGGTTGAGGTTGAAAAAAAAAGTCGATTGCATTTTATGATTCACGAAAAATGCATTTTTTTCCCATTGCCCCCAGTTAAATGAAAGTTTATAAACCGAGTCGCAAAAAGTTCAAGAATTTTTCTGGCGGTTGTGGGCGAGAATCTGACTTTTTTTTGTTGCGTCCATGCAGCGACCTTTGAGTTTGTTTTTTTGTTTTGCTCTCTTGGACAATGTTTAGCGCACAGGAGAAACGTGATTTTCGGTGAACCTGGGGCTTTAGGTAGTAGGCATGAGCAGCTTTTTTTGTACTGCGATCCCAGGTGTGAGGGGTTGCGCTGAGACGGATAATGGGTTCTCGCCCCCACGGATAATTTTCGCCTGGAGCCTCCGCGGGTTGCATCCAAAGCCCGCCAATGTAACCCCCTCATCCATTTCCTCCAGCAGAGATCTCCCTATTACGTCCTGTTCGCGAAAAACACCTCTTTTAAAGATACTGGGTGTGCCAAAAGTGATAGCCCCCACACACTTTTTTTTTCATTGCCTGCGTTGAAGAATTCTCCTTGGAAAACTTTTAAAAAAGCCTCAGCAGCCAAGAGAATTATCCAGTGGTTAAGAAACATTTTTCCTCGCAGTGATGGTTCCAACTAAATTAACAACTTCCTTTTTCCCAATTTTGAATGTACGGTTTGCAGTTCATTATGTTTATTACTTTTGATTCCATCGGAGAATTTATGGTTTAAATGCATACATATCAAATTATTGAGTCTGTAATATTTACTATATTTACTCAAGTACCGTGTAAAAGTTTGTTTTACAGTACAAATCCATTCCAGAAAATCCGGTGTGTGCCTCACTTGGCTCAGGTACACATTTTAAGCCGAATACGAAATTTTTGTGTGCATAATGCTCAAATCACAGGATCAGATTTCAATATTAAAAATATCAAAGAGTACAATCACAAAAATTCTCAAGCTCATTGAGAAAATTTAATATCTGTCTAATTAATTTAATTTCACATTTCTAACCTTCATTCATCTAACACGAAAGTTTTCATATCTTGGGAGTTACGATATTAAATCCATTGATACGCAAAAACGGGTCAGTGCGCTTTATGCATTTCCACCCAAGGTTTCTTTTGCAACATCAAGTTGCACATTTATTGCTCAGGGGATTTGGTGCTAGAGAAAATACATTATTCCAATGCATTTGGAATTTCAAGCGTTTCTAAAAACGTCCATTTGATATTTTGTTGCTTGTTTTCAAGGATATGTGCTGTTCATGTCTCCATTATACAGTATTCTTCAAAAAAGAACATTTTCGATAAGAAGGCTTTACCTTGATAGTATTTATGATCTCTTGATGAGAAAGAAAAAAAATTCATTGCTCCTCGCACAGACCACGGAAACAGGAAGACAGGAAGCAGAATTTTATTCCTCACATTCAAAGAACGCACCTTGAATAAATGTGAATAAATGCCACGTTAAAAATTAACAATGGATAACTAAAATTTCAAATTGTGAATTCAATCCAGCTTTCTTGGAACTCTTCTTCTATTTGGAAGAGGAATAAATGCCAAACGAACTTGAAAAAGCTATTTGGCATGTTGAATCTGAAAAACGTTGTCAATTACAGCCTACAGTGTTGGTTTTTGTACTATGAGCTTCGCCTCAATAAATTTCAACACAATTGGAGTCAAGAGGTGAGGGTTTATTCTCACCTCTAATTGATTTGATGCTGCAAGAAAAATCTCGAGTTTCTCAAGATTGTTAAAAAAAACGAACGAGGACGAGTCTGTTGGCAAATCTGGAGGTGAAAGATGAAAAAGTGCACAATGAGAACAGAAGCACTTTTTGAGGAAAGTGCATAAAAATATCGATTAATGGAAAAGATACTTCTAATCTAGAATCGCTATAAGAAGCAATCTTCCACGTGGTTATTGGTGTCGTAAAATTGTTTTGGACATAACTGCAGTTATAAAATTCATACGAGAAATGTCCTCCACGTTAAACTTTCTTCAATTTTTCGGCAGAAGTTTGATAACGGAAACATATCGAATGCGAAGTTTATGATCGTGATAAAAACACAATCATCGTTGCATCAATCTCAATCCCAGTTCAAGTTCTTACGCGCGACAGCTTTTTTTTTTCTCATCCTTCCAAAAAATTCCGTCACCTTTCTGGGGAGAACAATTACTTTCTTCGAGCCTTTAAACGTCTCCGAGAAACTGCTCTTTCATTACACGAGGAAGCCGTAAAAATTGAATTATGTTGATGGAACCCAGAAAAGATCTCGCGGCTCTCGGTTTGTAAAAATAACTGGACAATGAAGTCGCATCTCGACCGTTTCAGACAAGAAGCGAAAACCAGGTGAAATATACTGGCAGCATATATCCCGGGATATGTTGCAACACCCCGTGGCAAAAAAAAAGAAGAAAAAGAACGAATGTGAGACAAACTGAGACCTCCCCCTGCGTTTTCCGAGCCCCAGGAATGCGAGTTAGTTCGCACCTCATTGCGGCGAGCTACAAACACATCAGCCTACGGGCCAGCTAGCTAGCTCTAGCATCCAATGTCGCTAAATCCTGGAAAAAAGAATCAAAGATTATTGCACATAGGTACGAGGGTTGGTTCATAAGATCCGAGACTTTTTGAAATAGATCCAGCAGCTTCTCTGCTGGATAAAAGAATATATGTAACAAATTTACTCGAGTACCACCTTTTTTTCTCTCAAAACTCAGAAGGAAAGAAAGGGGTGCGCGCCATACACGGGTAAACATTTTTCAATAAGTTTCAAGAAGTTATTTCTGCATTATATTTCATGATAATGCACAATTTTGGAACAAATGTAGCAGAAAAAATTGAAATATTGAAAAATATTTAGACTTATGTTCAATTCATGCCTAAATTCGAATTTGAGGGTTCTTATTTTCAACATTTTGTGGTTTTAAAGTCACTAAAAATTGGGGCACGCGTCTCACTTGGGGATAGAATTTTATCAAAATTTAAAAATGAAAAACCTGCTGGTGTGCACCTTAATATATAAATACGGAACTTGCATAGCCCCCTCATTTGGCAACACTTCAGTGCTGTTCAACACTTTCTTCGCGGATTTAAATGCATTTTTCATGGGATAGATCCAAGGATCAAAACAGTGCCAAAAATTTAGTTCCATTAGTAGATCAAGCTGCTCTCCGGGGGCGGAAATGAGGCTTTCCCTATATCCTCAAAACCAAACCCTTACAGGTTGTTCTTCAGAGTTGGGAACAGACAAAATTCATAGGATGCCTAAAAACTAGATTTTTGGCACTGTATCGATCCTTGGATTTATCACATGAAAAAATGCATTGAAATCGGCGGAGAGTATTTTGAATAGCACTCAGTATTGCCAAATGACTGGGCTATGCAAGCAAAAAAAATTTTTTTGAAACTGTTCAAACTCTCTTGGATCTAAAGTATTTCAAAAAGTCTCAAATCTTATGAACCAACCCTCGCACTAGAGAAAAACGAAGGTAGAATGAACGGCAAAATGCGCAAACGATCCGATAGACTGCCTCTTACCCAGAGGAGAAGTGCGAAAAACACAAAAGGTGGGAGTTTGGGGGGGGGGGGGGGGGGGTCCCCGAAAAAAAAAAACCCTCCACCTGGGGGGGGGGGGGGGGGGGGGGGGGGGGGGGGGGGGGTTCCCTGAACAGTATAAATCTTCCACAAGACCCCGGCATGGTGTTGTGATGATGATGAGACGCGGTGAGCTGGCGGAAAAACGGATCTTGAGGCACAGTGTCTGCTTCACGAACGGCATGAACACTGGCACCCTAACCACGAAAATAATATTTTTTCCTCTTCTTCTTGTTCGTATTCTCTGGCTTGTTTGAAAGGAATTGTTTTCTTCTTAACTACCCCATATACACAACTTACTGGTAAAAGTATGGAGCTCTGATATTATTCGAAATTATTTTGAGTGTTGGACGCCAAATACGACAGCCAAACCTTTTTCCGAGTTGAATTTCAATTTTCTGCAGGAACAATGAAGAAATGCAGGAAATTTTAAATGGTTATGCTCTGCATGGGCATTGAATTGCTTTTCAATTGAGTTTATATGATATTGAACTTAGAGGCAAGGGTTCATTTGTCCAATTATTCCTTCCCCTCCTTATTACTGTAAATGCATCACAATACTTTTGTCATTCCTTTTCTCTTTCCTATCTGAATAAAATAATGGCCAGAAGGCCTCATAAAATTTGGCTAATGGAGGTTTGAAAAACAGCATTTCAGTTAGAGAGGTTTCTAATGTGATGTTTCTGAAGGAATTCAGACAAGGACTTGTAAAAAAAATTGACAGAAATAGGCATTTCACTTCAAAAGATTCATGTCATCAAGGTCCAACTGTACTGTACAACCAATATAATTTGTTTTAGCGCTTCGTTTATTTGCAGGATTTTTAAAAAATATATTGCATCTATATGAAGAACACATTTTCTCATTTGCATGAAGGACAGATGCATTCGTTTTATGCATTGTTTGTAGTATAACGATACAAATTCGCACCAAAAATGTTCATTCTACGGAGCATGTGTAATGCAAGGTTTTTGTCCTATGAGGCACCATTGTATTACAGTACATGGTTAACCCTTCTGCAGGGATTGAGGAAAAAACACGAATTATACTTTTTTAAACTGGAAGTAGACTCTTGCCTTTTAAAACCCTAATCAGAAGGTACAGAATGTAGCAAAAAAAAAGGTCCAACATTGCTGCTCAAGAGTTGAGAGAATCCGAACAGCAGATGCTTGAAAAAAATCTCACGCATCAGAGAGATTTTTGACGTGCGTGGAGCTTTGAGTTAGCAAGGTCCAACTGCTGACATTGGCATTTTGAATGCTTGGAAGCCTTTCAAGGAAATCAATACATTTTATTTGGTGCATCATAATATGCTGGTTTGTATTTCCTAAACACGAATTTTGAGCCTCCAAAGTATCAGTATGTTTCCCGAAAATCAAAATACGCACAAGATTTAGCTTGGAGATGTGAGAAGCAGTGAATCAGTCGAAGAAACGTCTCAACTCTTCGGGATAGTTTCAATGGTGGTTCATCAGAATTCTACTGCTTACCACGAGCATATTATTTTAGCAAAACGTTTTTTTTTAAACCACGTAATCTCCTGCGGAAGTGAAATTATTTTTGCATTAATTTCACAAAATAATGTTGCATTAATTTCACAAAATATTGATGCATTAATTTCACAAAATAATGATTCAGTAATTTCTGGAATTTTGAGCAAGAAAATATAAAACTCTCTTACCCAGAGTTGTCGAAAATGTTAAGCTTAGTCGTAGACGAGACCCGTGATTATTTTGAGACAATGCTCTACACAGAATTCAAAACCACGCACAAATTCAAAAATGACCATTCCATTTTGAAATTGGTTGTTGAGAAAAGTTGTTTCCTACATCACACGCAGCAATGAAATTAGTGGAATTAGAGTGATATTTCCCCGAATTATTCCATTTCCAAATTTTTCCTCAAAATACAGTACAAAGCGATTATTTTCAGATGCCTGGCTATTAGTTCAGGAGAAATGTTCGTTGGAAGTGTTCGGACGCAAATGATACCCACAAAAAATATTGCACCAGTTTTTGCAGGTGCGTGATATTTGCGTGGGCTGCTTTGTGATTTTGTGGTCAGAATTCATCTTGCAGTATTCGGGGATTATATTAGAAACGCCACATACATTTTTTTTTCTTTTAGCGAAACAAGGTCGCTCTCGTCACTTGAGCTAAAAGTAAACAGGTAGGAAAATTGGCGAAGAAAATTAACATTGCTGGCATCTAATTTTCTATTTGGATTCAGCACGAGAGTGATCCTTAACGTTTTTGCGAAAATTATCTCAGGCGTGAAGTATTCACGGGAGTACTGGAAGGTTCTTCATTATTTCGTAACTATTCCGCAATCATCTCGTAATGGTCGAGAAAAAATTGCGAAAAAATGCTAAAAGTCTCGCCTAATTCCACCTATTTATGCGGCTAAAATTTATCGGTCATGAAAATATCTGCAGTAATTTACGCCAAAACCTCCCTTCCAGCATTGAAGCCCTTGGCAATATTCATGCTCACCTGATTCCAAAACTTTCTTTTTACAGAAAAGAACGTAAATGGCGATGTCAGATGCAACCTTGCCCTGCAACACAATGCCATTCAACTTTACGACTCTTTCAAGGTTCGAAACCCCAAATTTGAATATGCCATAATTCGGAAAGGTTTTTTCATCAGTAGAATAATCAGGCAAAGCACTTCCATCTGTATATCTGGAATCGGTAACTTGATGAGGGTGAAAAATAGTACTGAACAGTTTTTAATACTCTTTCAGCAGAAGGCTGAATTACTTGAAAGAATAAGGGAGTTTTTCGTGCAGTTGAAAATTAGAATTAACGCTTGAAATCAGCAGCGTTTATTCCCGAAAGGATCGATGATAATATAAAACAAACTCGAACACTTTAAAATGGCCAGAACACACGAAGAAACCGGTTTTTATGAATTATGATCTGAAAGTGTTATTCAAATCCCCGGAGAGAATTTTTCCCTCCGTGATAATATTTGTGATCGAATGAGAATTTTGCACGTTGGGAAAGAGCCAAACATCATATGGCATTTTATGATCTGAAAAACGAAGCAGACAATAAAAACAAGTTTTATAAACGTCCTGAATTATTGATCCTATTATTATGAGCCCTGGAAATGATCGGGTGAATTCATGTTGATTGCAAAATATCCCACGCATTCGAATGAACATTTTAAAATAAAAATTCAAAATTTCAAGTATTAAAGTCTAAAATTAATCAATAGTTTATGGAAATAACTTCAAAATGAAATCCTAATGCGAAGTGGAAGTTGACCAAGGATATGTAAAACAGCTCCACAGAAAAAAAAACTCAAATCATACGCCATTTTCTTTCTTTCCAATTCATCAAGATTTCGACTCGGTTATTCCAATTTATCTTCCTTATTTGCAGCCGACGTGAACATTTCTTCAGTGATTTCATTGATGCTCTCATTCATTCGATTATCCTACAGGAATAGATGTAGCCAAATAACGATGACTTTCTTGCTTCGAAAAAATTGCACTCATCACGTAAAAAGTGCGATTTTGCGGGCAACATTTCGGGCTGGCCCGCTAGGATCGCCAGCGACAGACCAGTTGCTCAACATGCCGATTTCACGCCATTAACGCTCCTGGGTGCTGGGCCTCATCAGGGTTCTTTTGTGCCCTGGTTCCTGAGGCTAATCTATAGGACAGGTGACACGATTGCCACTGATACTCGGCGAAAGAAGAAGCCGATGGACAAGGATGAAAACAAAAACAGAAGGGACAAGTGATGGTCCGCAACAGTGTGGCGTGAGAACTGCTAAAATGCGGAAAAGCCTTCAACTCAACGGTTCTCTGAACTCCAACGGTTCGTATTACTTATCTAGAGAAGACGCATATGCCGTATTCTACTGTTTCTTCTGGAATTTTGAAAAATTTATTTGCTTGTCATTCAGGAGGAATTTTCGGCGTTAACGGCTTGACGCGAATAATGGAAAATTCATGAATAGCATTCTCGAATACCAATTTAGGAAAATTTCCCGCTTTTTTAATGCAAGAGGATGCTGTAAATTCATTTTCGCATTTTTTTTGTTGGATCACAGCTGAACGAAGCGTGCAAATTTTTATTTAACGAAAATGTTAGTTTAAGATTCTAGGATAATTAAACTGAAATATCACTCAATTTTTTTTTCGTTTGAGCATGAAAACTTGCAGGAAGCCCGAGGAAAAACCTTCAACCACGATTCCTTGAAATATTTGGAATTTTCCTGGTGAATTTTCTATTCCTCTTCTCGGGTGAGATGAAACGGAAAAATACGAAAAACTGAGGAACACTAGGGATGATTCAAAAGTTCGTTCAATACTGTCAGAAGTTCTCTAATTTCAAAGTTTCCCCCTACAACAAGCAGTTGTTCCTTTTCCGATGGTTTTCTAAACTTCCATGCCAGACTGTTTATACAGTATTGTATTATAATATCTAGTGTAGCTTTCACAGCTAAACAATACTATCTAGAAAAAGCAAAAAATAAGATAAATTTCCTATTTGAAAATGCGCGTCGGATTCCGTTTGGGATAATTATGAAAATACAGTATACAGTATATATTTTAAAAATACATTACAGTATTGTCCTTTTTTATGAACAATAAGATGGCCAGGATTTTTGAAATACAGAAGCGGTGAATACGAATCTTATTCAGGGAGTATCTGCGCAAAAAATTACTCGTCTGCCAAAAAATCTGTACAAAAGTTTTCTACATCCTACTTAATCTGAACAATTTTTTGAGGTTAAAACGACTTGCGAGAATTGTCTCCTCCTGAAAAGCACGCAATACTGTACTACTGAAATGCTGTGTGCTTTCCAGAAGACATATTCTAGAAACTAACACTCATCCAGAAATCTCCTAGTTTTGTCAGACGGCGAATATCTGTATTCTTCTTGTTTCGAAAAAAAATTAAAGTACTGTACTGTGCATAAATGCTGGCGAAGTTATCGAATAATGCGTTGTGAAAATGAAAGTCCATCTCTAGCAAAATCTTCCAACAATCGGGGGGAAAAATAGGGGCCAAAGACTGACTAAAGTTTTCAACAAACCCTCGTCAGTCCAACTCGCAGTCGAAAACATAAAAACGAATCCAGGAATGCGTCACCCGAGTTTCCGACAATCAACAAACGCAATTCGCACAGGGGACACGCAAGGTGTCAATGGGGATTTATTTCAGCTCCCCTTGGGCCTGAACACCAGGGGGTTCACAATCTGGCCTGTTTCGAACCCCTCCTTTCGCTTATATCAACACCCTGTTTGGATCAGGCTGGGTGAGAAAAACAACGGGCGTCGCGATCGGCACTAGGTTTCGACACCTCGGTTTATTTTTCATCTGCTAACCCAATTTTTCCCCCCGCAGTGTCTTTCTGGGCTCGCGCACAATTTTTAGAGTTCTTTACACGCAAGGTGTCAATGGGGATTTATTTCAGCTCCCCTTGGGCCTGAACACCAGGGGGTTCACAATCTGGCCTGTTTCGAACCCCTCCTTTCGCTTATATCAACACCCTGTTTGGATCAGGCTGGGAATAATAAAAAGACAAGAAGAAAAAAAAGGCTGATGGTGAGAAAAACAACGGGCGTCGCGATCGGCACTAGGTTTCGACACCTCGGTTTATTTTTCATCTGCTAACCCAATTTTTCCCCCCGCAGTGTCTTTCTGGGCTCGCGCACAATTTTTAGAGTTCTTNTGGGAATAATAAAAAGACAAGAAGAAAAAAAAGGCTGATGGTGAGAAAAACAACGGGCGTCGCGATCGGCACTAGGTTTCGACACCTCGGTTTATTTTTCATCTGCTAACCCAATTTTTCCCCCCGCAGTGTCTTTCTGGGCTCGCGCACAATTTTTAGAGTTCTTTTTTTTATTTATTCAGAAAACTTCATGAAACTAGCTGCTTTTTCTCTCTCTGCATTTTTTCCTCTCCTTTTTATTTTACGTTTTTGTTGGGCGAAGGGAGCGTAACGCCCGAAGTGTGACGCCATCACGTGATGGATCATTGGGACTGCCATTCAAAACGTTTTCGGCCGCGAAACGAGATGAATGGACGCACTGCGTAGCTGAGAAAAAAAAAAGAAAAGAGCCTGAGGATAGATGGAAACAGGAAGGATGTTGAATCAACAGGCAGGAGGACGCAAATGCAGTTGGACTAAATTTCAAAAGACCCGGTTTTTCAACAGCGTTCTCCGCACACGCATCTGCGACGGAAACGTTCTTTAGACACCAGTCATTGAGTGGTTCAATGCATCTTTTTTTTCTGACTGGAGTATTTGAAAAAGAAAAAAAAATAACGTTGAATTAGATGTGGGTTATTATGTATTCGAATAACCGATGACTAATTTTTATGAATGTCTTCCTCCCGATTTGGACGATAACTACTTATCCAAGCACCGTTTTATTAAATTGACAGATTTCGATATGGCAATTCAAAACTTAATTTTTTGTAGCATATCACTTTACTCTGTGGCACATTTATCGATTCAAACGTTGAAAATGTACAGTTTTAAGGAATGGAAGAAGGCAAAAAAGTATGAAATCTACACTTAGAAGTTGGAGAATGGATTCTAAAATTATTTTTTCGCAGTTTTAGAAATCTGAATGACCCGTCATTAAACTCTCAACATGTGCAGCAGATAAAAAATTCAGCAAACTGTTCGAATTCAATTTTAAAAAATATCGAACCCTGAATTACGGAGTTGGTGATCAGCATGATTTTGCCTGAAATGTTCGGAGCAAATAAAAAACATATTCACGACATTCATCGCATTTTTTGTAATTATTGGGCTGACACAAGTGAGCGCATCTCAAAACGTGTCCTCAAACAATTCGCGCATAAAGCAAAACGGATACAAAGACACCAAGTCAGAGAAAGGAATCGAATGATTGATCAATGAATGCAGTTACTGATGAATTAAATGCACAGATTACTCGTGATGTCGTGAACAAAAGGGATTTAAAATTATCGTAGTTATTTTACGAACTTTATTTATGAAGAGACAAGTTGAATCGCTTCACGAGCATTCGCAAATATTCTTTAATCGAAGCTATTTTCTGGATTACAGGGACATCTTGAATTATTGCTTGATCAGATGAGTTTTAATTACCGTATATTTTCTACAGAAAATTGTTTTCAGTCCTGAGAAGGTCGTCGTATAAAGAAGTTTCAAACTAATTAGATAAATTACTTGCTGACTTTACTAGATAAACCTGAGTAAACTGGAAGAACGCTTTACACCGAATATTTTGAACGAGCGCTGCTTTTTACTAGATATCTCTGTGACAATGGCTAAAATGGCTTTGCTGTTATTGCACCTCCAGGAATGAAAAAAAAAATCAAAGCTATGCTGTAAATTTTAATTTTTCTTCTTCGTCGATATTATATTCAGAGAAGAAACAATCTAGGGAACATGTGCATGGATGTAAACGACGGTATTTTAAGCGTTATTGTGGAGACACGGATCTCACCAAAGAAGCATAATAGCGTTCACATTTTGGTCGAGCATCACGTCTTGCTACATACACGACGACTGCTCACTTTGGGTCTTACATTGTCCAAGGCCATTAGGGTTCCCTGCAGCTTTCGGAATTTAAAACGCGCTGGTTTTCCTCTCCATTGTTTAGCCTTTCCGTGAACACGGTTCAGAACCCTGAGTTATCGCTCACTCTTTCACAGCAGCTGAAAAAAAGTGGTCCCGTGAATTCTGACAATCCCTCTTATTTTTCTCTAGTGTAGGCGGAAGCATAAACTCTGGAAACATAGAATAAGCATTTATTCTAAAAAGGAGCTATGGTACTGGATTCATGGGACTTTTCTTTTCTCACCCTGCCGTATTGTTTTTCCCTTCTTCCATGTTTCTTAGTCGCGAAGAACTCCTGCTTCTCCGGAAAAAAATTACCCTCTGGAATCATGTGCATGGGCGGCAACAGCAGCAGCTGTGAAATGAAAACTTTGTTAAATACCAGGAGCAGCTCCTCTACTTTGTAAGTACGGACGTGTTACTAGGTTTGAAAAAGATACGGAACACTTTTCTGAGTAGTGCGTCGAGGTTGGATCTTTATCTCTCTAATTTTAAAGTTTCAAATGGAGCCATTCTAGAGAATCCGACGTAATTAGACCATGAAATATAATTCAGGCGAATTATTTTTTAAATTACGGTATGTTCATGACGAAAGAATTAGACAAAAACGGCTGAGAAAGCGAATAATTTTACTGTACATGAATTTTTCGGAGTATACGACGAAATTTTGGAATGGGACCCGATTAAAGTGTCAAGATGCCATTTTTTGTTCTTTCAGACCATCCAACTTTTCTCATATCACCAGCAGCAAAAGGATCGAACAGCTGGTTAAAGACGCTTCTTTTGTGAGATATCAAATTGAAATAATCTCTAAAAAATTAAAACCGATTTCTTGGACGATGTGAGGTTTGAAGCGACGGACTATAGTGAGGTGGAGATCCTTCGTAACTAAGCCCTCGAATTGTCATTTTTTATTTAGACCAGTGTTTTCAATTTTTTTGAAAATTAGGAAGCATATTTTGCTTGATATAATTTAAATTTGACCGAAGCTCACCTCATCATGAATGAAAAATGACTACTGTATTAATATTTAATTTTTATCTTCAAGCTTGCANCCTCTGGAATCATGTGCATGGGCGGCAACAGCAGCAGCTGTGTTTACTTTTGAAACAATTTATGGTCCTCGTCGAGGAGATGAAACATTCATGCCTGCACAATGATCCAAACTTTTTCTATGCCTTGTGAAAAGACTCATCACGCAGCTCCAACCTAGAAATAGAGAGACATTTTAAAATTTCAAATGAAGCCATTCTAGAGATTCCGACGTAATTAGACCATGAAATATAATTCTGGCGAATTTTTTTCGTAATTACGGTATGTTCATGACGAAAGAATTAGACAAAAAAGGCTGAGAAAGCGAATAATTGTACTGTACATGAATTTTTCGGACTAAACGACGAAATTTTGGAATGGGACCCGATTAAAGTGTCAAGATTCCCTTTTTTGTTCTTTCAGATCGTTCATCTTTTCTTATATCACCAGCATCAGCTGAAAGATCGAACAGTTGGGTAAAGACGCTTCATTTTTAAGATATCAAATTGAATTAATCTCTAAAAAAATTAAAACCGATTTCTTGGACGATGTGAGGTTTGAAGCGACGGACTATAGTGCTGAGGTGGAGATCCTTCGTAACTAAGCCCTCGAATTGTCATTCTTTATTTAGACCAGTGGTTTCAATTTTTTTGAAAATTAGGAAGCATATTTTGCTTGATATAATTTAAATTTGACCGAAGCTCACCTCATCATGAATGAAAAATGACTACTGTATTAATATTTAATTTTTATCTTCAAGCTTGCAATCTTCACGCAATATGCTAAATTTGTACTTGAAAATCGATAACCAAAATTTTTGGGGAAGATTCAAGCATCGATTTCGTCCACACATTCCAGGAAACAAGTACTCTCATCATCCTTTGTTCTGAGACACATTCAATTAATGATGCCGACGCCGGAATGAGTTATGTACGCTTCATCGTAAGCACAGTGGAAACTCCATTATTACCCTGGTTGATGGCCTGATGCACTCATCCAAATGATCAAAAGTCGTGGCTAAATGAGAGTGAGACATTTTATCGGCACAATGGCATAACACACTATTTGAAATGGAAAGCAGCTTTCTAGGACGCCTTCAAATTAATGAAATGCAGTATAAACTATATTCAGACCATCAGTTGGTGAAAAGTTGCATGACCCGACATCATATCAAGGATCTTCCTTTCAACCTTGAAGAGTTCAAAGAGCAATGCAATTTTTAATTGCAGCAGTCGAACTATTTCAGGAACGGAGATATTAAATCAATGAAATTAATTGGTCCACACACTGACTCATGCAGCATATACAGATCAATTAATACAGAAAATTGGCGAATGAATATTTGCTGAGTGAATTTAGGAAGCTAATATGAATTCAAACTCAATTGATCACGATTTTTCCCGAATACTGCGGTTGGTGGACACGGAAAAATTAAGAAAGGCTTTGTTTTTTCCAGGTTTCACAAAGCGTATCAAATGAGAAAGAGGTTGTAGGAAGAAAGAAGGGCTGCTGCCTACATAAACCCAGCAGAAAAATAAACAAGCTTGAAAGAGAGAGATTTTTTGCGACGCGGAAAAGAAGAAAAAAAAAAGTGGTGGTCCTGCTTTCGCAGCAATCCGATAGCGTTAATTCTGCGCCGAAAATTGGACCCGCCCGCGAAAATTTCCCTCCACACCTGGCCGAGCACAAAATTCGCGCCGTTGCAAATCCCCGCTTCACGAACAATCTCCCACCCCAAGAGCTTTCCCCGATTTCCGATTCTATTTTCCCGAAAATCCTAGCGATAGAGCAATTAACAGTCTTTCTCACATGCCCCGAGGCGACGAAAGATGCGAATAACTCCCCCCCCTTGAAGGTGCAAATTTCCGCCTGAAAGGGGCTCCGGGTGTGAATTCGTGATGCCGCTCAACCAGCTTTTGCTCAGACCTCCTCGTATGAGCCAAGGAGGAAATTCGAAGAGGAAAAATAAAAAGGCAGGGAAATAAAATAAATTTCGACTCCTTATCCGCTGCATTATGAATCCGAGACGGGCCGAATTTCTTCGGGGTTGGTGGGCGGAAAAACAAAAGGCATCAACTGGGGCGCGAGGGGCCAAATATCTCATGAATTTCATTCCAGTGATGGACGACTTTCAAGGCTCAGATGAACAAAAAATACAAATCGTCTTGCTTTGGCATCACGTTGCAATTAACCTCCGTGATCTAACGGCGTTCCGTGCAACAACATCATTCACTATAATCTCTGATGTGACCTAAAAATCCGCGGATAACTCCGAGACATTCCTTCGAAAAGTATAGCAATGAAAGCCAAAAAAAAAGAAGAAGAAAGCATGCTTCACTTCAAGAAAGGTGTCGTTTCCGCATACAGAACTGTAATCTGTGAGGTGGACTTTGAGGCTTGAGCTTTCACTTTGCAAAGAAAAAATAAAACACTTGCATTCATTAACCACGCTGAATACGCTGTTTTTTTTTATTCTGCTCAATGTTATGGTTCCTCTTTGTACAGGTATGACCATATACAGCACAGCCCATTTAAAATACTGAAGAGAAAGTCGCCAATACTTTCTTACAAACGTCGAAAGGAATTTTGTCCAAATGTGGTTCTGAACTAGAGTTTCGTACACACACAAATGTACCGCCATAAATTGTTTATTTATTTATCCAAAGCTACATATCTCTCACCATAGTGTTCCTTTTCTGAGCCATTATTTTACTTCATCCTATCAGGCAAAAAATATGAATATATTTTCAGTATAAATTAGAACAGTGTAAATCTGTTTAATTGATTTGAAGTACAAACATTTCGACTTGATCCGTGATGTTATTTTTCCGCAGAATACCTAAAACCTAATTTTCTGCGAAATGATTCATACTTTCAATGAGGCTATCTTTGATTCAAATTGAAAATTCGAATGCAACTATACGTACTGCATCGTTATTTATTACATAAAATTCTGCCATGTGATTGTATTGGGCTTTTCGCAGTTGAATGAGGAATACACGGCTGGGGAAAAAATTGAAAAACCCGAAAACGAATAGCACGATGAATAAATATTATTATCACACGGGTATGCATTTTTAAGACAAAAAATCAGCAGAATCTCCTTAAAACGAATCGATGCTTATATACCAAGCGTTCTTTTTTCAAATCCTTGTTCAACAGACAACATTTTATCATATTTACAGTACTCAAGTACAAAATGCCATCAATTAAGATTCCAACCAGTCTTTGAATAAAATGTTATCCCCAATGATGCGACGCGCATCTCATTTTCATGAACCCTAAAACTGCAATATACATAAGATAAGAACACCCAAATTTGAATTTAGAATTGAATCGAATCTAAATTCAACTAATTTTCAATTTTGCCAATACAACTCGTTTTTCTGTTAAAATTGGTCAAAAATGTCTTACATTTGGATCATATGCGTGTGGGCTTGCTCTTCAAAAAAATTTAAGGGACCAGAAGAAAGTTTATTCCAGAGATAACCCCTAGAACATGGGGAGAAAAGCTTATATAGGGCCAAAATGAAAATTTTTTTGTACAGAGATTATTGTTGTAAACGCGATTCTTACAGGAAGAGTCTACTTGTGCTGAAAGAAAACGTAAACCTCCTAAAAAAAATTGTTTTGTGTACCAATACCTATATGATGCTCACGTCTTTTTCCCCTCTGTGAAAAAAAGAGCGTGCGTGTGGCACTGAAGTAAATACAGCTTTTCAATTTCGTTTGAATGCACTTTGGTTTACAACGAAGCTTTTTTTAAGGTCCCGAAGGCTTTTATTTTAAAATGAGATTCTACTGTAAAATCGAAATGAATATATTCTGTACAGTACATTACATTCTAGAAACGCGTCAAGTTTGCGAAACTTATAGAGATTCTTCAGCCTGGATGGGTTTTCTGACAGGGTCTAGTCGCACCGCGGAATGACACGGGTACTGAGCAACGTCGCTGCCTATTTTCGGCCTGAAGCATTGTGACCCTCCACGATATTCCTTTGGGACGCGAGACCAGTAGAAAAAGTCGCTCGAGGCGGAGAGAGCGTTTCAAAATGATTTTGGTTGAAGGACGGCTGGGTGATATCTTTGCTCGGGATCATCTGCACGTCAACAGACTTGATTGGCTCTGAGACTTTAGCACTTCTGCTCCAAAAAAATAAAAAATAAAATAAATAATGTCGTAACCCCCATTTCTGCTCTGGCAATTATTTTAGTTGAAGGTAATGCGAAGTTTTCATTTTGGACTCACTTTTATTTAAAAATGCCTAATGCAAGTCCACTCAACTGTACATAATAAATCACGATGAAACGCACATTCTCCCAGGGGGGGGGGGTGTATTTTTCTGTCATTTTTCTCAAAATTTCTGAAAGCTTATTTTGCCAAATCGCTAAGACGAAAAATTAGGACGACGCGTCGAGCATTTCTAAATCAAATTAGAGACTTCAGCAGTGCTTCCCACAAACAAAAACATGATTTATTTTCTGTTTTTGTAACCCCATCCTGCATGGTCTGTCAATTATTTTAGCTAAAGTTCATGTGACGTTTTCATCTTAGCCTCTGGTTTATCTTCAAACACCGAACTCATCAATTGTTCTAAACGGTGCATGATTAATGAAGATGGGAAGCTCATTCTGCCAGTGGTGATGTATTTATTATTTTTGTTTTGTTTCTCAAAATTTCCGAAATATTATTTTGCCAAATCACTAAAATAAAAAAATAAGGACGTTTAGGACTTTAGGAAACTTCAATTGTTCCTATCGAATTAATTTACATCTTTCAAACATTTTACGCATCTGGTATTTCTTTTTCAAAAAATGACTATTTTTGAACATTGCATATATTTTCCTAATTTTTTGCAGGAGTTGTCTTGAAATCGTAAAAATAATGTCAATCCTACTCAGCCCGTAAACGATTTCGATTTCTCACAGAACAACGTTTAATCTGAGTCTCTGATAAATATTTGAAAGCTAACGGATTGTAACTGCGTGTTACAAATGTAACGTTGAACTCACGATCTACTTTTGGGATTTCTTCAAGTTATGGTTCAGGTTATATTTTGTAATCGTAACAGCAGAAAATCCAAGTCGTTACGCTAAATATGTGACCCCATTTTGGACGGTGATGGGAATTTCCGCCTACAGCAGTACTCTTATAATTTGGATAACGTTTCGAAGAGAAGTACAGCACGTTCGGTTGAGTGATCAGCATAATTACGCATAGCGAACACTCGAAAATACTGTATGTAAGATTCGGATTTATTACGAGTATAAGCGCTCTGACTTTTTAATGCCAAAGGGAAGTTGTAAATCATTCAGTTTATTCAAGTACGACTCAATCTCGTACAGTAGATTGGGAAACTTCGAAATAGTTCCAATAGTCTTGAATTATTTTAGAAAAGGGGTTTGTTCGTTTTTCAGCGGACACGATTTAATGCAGTTTTCTCGCTCACAAAAGATTTCTTGAATTGGGCCACGTGAAGGTTTTTCTTTAAAAGATAAGTACTGTACAGTATGTCACAGAGCTGATGAAAACACAACTGCTTATATCGAATATTATTCACGTGGGGGTTTTATTGAGGCTAACCATCTGCTGGTCCAATTTGCGACAGTGATTTCTTATGTTTGAAATATTATTTGATGCGGAAAAGCAGCGTATTGTAAAAAAAAGCATCACAACTTGATAATAAATACAGGCAAAGTGATAATTTTTGACAAGGCCAAAATTCCACGGTTACTTCAAATGACGAATTCATTGTGAAAATACGGGTATAAAATCAAACTGAAATTGTGGGCACATGGTAACTCCAAGTTCATAGCCCTGCAAACGAGAATCTCTGTAGGACTGAAAATGCGAAGGGTGAATCAAAAGTTTCGCCAGTGTACCTCGATCTTCTGGAATATGTGATTTTTTTGAATCCAAAGCCTCTAAAAGTCTGAACCATTTTGAGACAAAACAACATGATTTATATGACAAGCACGTCCAATTAAATTCGCTTTGAAATTTCTCCAATTTAACTTTTATATGGGTGGACAACGTTTCACATTGCTTGCAAATCTGAGACAACGTCATGAGGAAAAATTGTTAGAAATTTGTGGATGGTATTTCGTAGAATAGAAATTTAAAAATAAAAGACAAAGAAAAACGGCATTTTATCCCAGGACCTCTTCCATAATTCCAAGGAAAAGGTTTTCCTTCCAAATCAATCCCATCGACATGATCGAGGAATACATTTTTCAACGCATCGGTGAAAATGCAGCATCACAATGAACTTCAATTATTTTTCTGAGACCTGAGGCTCGCAAATTTCCTTTGTTCAAAAACTTCATCAGGTTGTCTCTGAATTAGATGATAAAACTTGAATATCGGTCAGTTCGTCACAATTTGAGACTTTTCAGAACATGGCAAGTTGAAAATCCCACGTTTTTCTGCAGCTATTGAAGGAGTGCAACTTCAGCTCTCTGAAATCTTTTCATTCCCACCATCAACCTGATTTACCAGAAGAAACAGAATTGGAGCAGTTGGGCAAGAAATCACACACGTATACTCTGAAAATGGTTAAAAGTATGAATGAATGAACAAAAAGCTTCATTTTCTGCTTTTCAGCATTCACAAAGTTCAATCAACATTCCCACATCGATCCAAACACCCTCCCAACCCAACCAAAATCCATTCAATAACTTCAGAAGGGGAAACAGAGATTAAGTTTCCCAGTTTCCCATAAGTTGATCATTGAAAAGTACTGTATAATTGCAGGATTGCTGGAAGGAAACTTATGAACCAACCGTTGTAGAATCACAGAGACAGAAGAGAAAAAGACGGAAGACGCAACACACACGCGGAGCCCACAGGTCGGCAGGTAAGTCACCCGAAAATGTGCCCACGAGATCCTAATCACACCATTCTTTTTATAATGATTTACATACTGATTTGCTTGTTATTTTTTATTTATTTTATTTGGGTCTGGCTCTTGAAGAGCCTAGCACATCGGCTCTTTTAAGGCCTAACAGCAGAGAAGAACGAACGCCTTGCACGTCGTCACTGCGTCATTCCACGCACTCGATACCAGATCATATCACGCCTCTCGCGTCCTTCCATTTCCGTAGCATCGGATAAGTAATAAACACTATACGAATGAACACCTTTTTTTTCAAATTTTTTTTCCTCCGATCTCTTCGCGTTCACGATGTGTCCCTGAATGTGCCGAAGAATTTTTATTATTATTTTTTATTTCTCAACTGGTTTTTCCAGTACGAGGGATAGTTCACAAGTTTTGCGCCTCTCTCACTTCAATGGACGATATACAGTATTTTATTCTGTCAATCCAACCATGAGTTCATGGAAATCAGCCTTTTCAGTGCTTTGACACGAGGTGGATATATGGCATTTCGTGATGAATGATGAAAGAAATTTCAACGACTGACAAATATTCCAAGAAAGAGGTTCTCCGCCAAAATCAAGTCAGTCGATATGACCTAGAAAAATATCCTTTCGCGCAAAATTACGAATCACAAGACACCCCCAAACTTGATTCATTTCCTAAAAACTTGCGACTTGCTTATTCGTTTATTTTTGTATTTGAGGAAATCAAAATCGATAGATTTCAGAAGTTTGGCGTGATCGGTTACTGGCGGTTTTCACACATGAGAGTGAAATATGATGGGAGGAAATTCGATGCATATTTCACATTCCACATATATCATGAGGATGAAAAACGGAAAGAAAGAGATGAAGGAAGTGTAGATTCCCTCTGCGTATTCTCTTCAGAATATGCATGCTGATTAAATTCTAGGAATTTTTCAAATTTTGAAAATAATCGCAGCAAACTAAGTTGATCGTTCGCAGATCAGTTCGCAGAATATTCGCAGCTTTAAATCAAATTATGATAACCAGAGCTCGACGTACGTTTTCCTGAGGTCAGGCCTGATGGGCTAAATTCCTAAATGGATGTCATTTTTTCATATGGAAATGGATAATTGAAGCGAAAATAAAGCGATCATCTAACGGGTCTGAAGTTTGTCGCGCATGAAGAGGTGATGTGACAGGAGGATTTTTTTTTACAGGATTCTCACAATCCTTACTTATTATTATAAATTTTTCTCTCAACTTATGGATCATCCCTCGTATATTCCGAACAGGGCTGTATGCAAAGTGACGCATGATCACCGAAGTGAAGGAAACCGGACACGGTCTTGGCGTGACTCGAGTCCCGGACTTTTTTTTTTTTTTTTTTTCTAGCGCGGTCGGGTTTTGTCAGAAAGCAGTCGGGAATTGTTTTGTTTTATTCCTCAAACTGACTGACCTTCATCATTGTATAGTCATGGAAAAGGGGGAAACCGTGTTACTGTACCAACAAATGCAGCACGACCTCGGACACCCATTTTCAGAAACGTTTCTGCTGGGTTTCTCTAGTTGGCTGACGCTGGGAATTTTCGAACGAGAAGCATTGCATTTTTTCCTGCGATTTTCTTTTTAATTCAGGCATCGTACGTGACACCGTGCAGAAGCTGGAGATTTAAATTTCATTGCCCTCGTTCTGCTCAGGAGCTTTCACGCAACACAACGCACGTTTAAGTTTCTTTACAACCTCAATTTTCTGTCGAAAAGCTGTTAAAAGCTTTTTCCCAGCGAGAAACTCCCTGGTCGACTGCTTTTCTTCAATATATCGACCCGGAAAAAAACAAAATAATCGACTGAAAGTAGCTAACAAATTAAAATTTTTTAGATTCTCCTATTTTTCAGAAATCCAATTTTTCTTAATATCGGCGCATCTCGTCCGGAACTTTCTCCAATATTCTAATTAATACTTCCTTTTTAATTGTTGAGACTTTCCCTTTTTCAATCCAATTTTTTCAAACATTCGCAAAAAATTTTTGCGTAAGACGCTCATTCATCACATAAATACTTCAGATTTGATTAATTTTTGTTTCATTCCACGAATTTTTCGATTTTAAGACTGTCATCGGACTCATGGAATGACCAAGATTGGAGTTTTCAATACAAAAGATCACACATATATCCAGAAATATATACAGATTCAATTTTGATTTCGATTTTTCTGATGTCGCGCATTTGCTATTTGGTTATTAAATCAAACCATTTCAACATTAGTTCGAAAATACTGGTGGAACAGTTTTTTTACTTAGCGTCTTGAACTCTTTGTCAAAAGCACATGCGTGTTGCGAAATGTTCCACCACAAAAGCCGGACATCGAGAGGATCTTTCACAATATTCCGAACGACTTTTCGCCGTATTTCGAAAGCATTCAGAAATTTATGAAAACCACAGGCAACGGCAATTTCAGTTAAGGACACAAACGATAATTTATGCCTTTGGTCAAGTGTCAGCAAGAAAAGCCGGACCTTTTTCAACAACTCTTTGCCTCCAGACTAGCAATAAATCACTAGAAAAAACAGCTGCGAATCTGAATCAGTTATATAGGGGATAAAATAAAAAATATATATCCCACTCGTATTCTTCCCCCAACGAGGGAAAAAATATGATCTTGGCCCAGGCTTCTTGTCACACACCGTAAAACAATGGACCAATTCCCTTGTCCCGATATTCATCTGTCCTCATTCGTCATCTCACCAGAAAAATAAAAAAAACATACACAAAAAAGAGTCTGCATAAATGCATCAGTACGGATCTTTCTCAGGAATAAAATATATTTCCCCCTCCAGTCTCCGCGTATAATTCCCTTTGGAATCGAATTCAATGCAACGATCGTCATATAAAGCGTCAGTGTGTCAAATGCATGCGCACTTTGTTGTGACATGATCACAGGTGCTAAAAGACAGGTTATTACCAGCTGTTGCATGAATAATGTGACCCAGTGCTCTAGTCCTGCCCGTCAGTCACTGCTTTTCAAGTGTCGCAATCTGCTTTTCATCATATGGAGAGTAAAATGATGGTTTTACGAAATCTACGATGAATATTTTATGTATATTGTAACCGCTATTCCCCGACTATTTTAGGTCCTGGACTTGCGAAAGAGCATTTTTTTCTGGAATTGAATACAGTTGTGAAAATTACTCTAAGCATGATTCATTTCCACGATTCTTTGGAACCATTGGATCCTGGTTTGGCTCCTCAATTACCCTGTAGGATGAAACTAATTCATTCGATTCGAATTTTCCTGAAATCTTCAGTTATTTTGAAGGGAAAAAGGTAATTTACGCATGAAAAGAATCAGTTATTCAATTCTACTATTAACAAGAA
The DNA here is from genome assembly GCA_905338405.1 of Notodromas monacha. NCBI lineage: Eukaryota > Metazoa > Arthropoda > Ostracoda > Podocopida > Cyprididae > Notodromas > Notodromas monacha. The sequence continues at coordinate 5,238 of CAJPEX010001506.1, read as the reverse complement.
AGGATCAAAATAGAAAATAAAATTTAATCCCAAGTTAGGTGGGCCCCAAAATATGCGGAAGACATTGGGCCAGCATGCCCTGCGTTAATTAGTAAATTTAAATTACATTACATAATTCTTGGAAATCATCCCCCTCCTAAAAAATTGCATGTGACAGGTACTTCCTAGCACCGTAGCATCTTTGACTCTCAATTCCCTACCTATTAACCCTTGGGTGGTGGTGCCCAGATTTATCCCCAAAAATAGACACATATGTGGGGAAGAAAAATTAGAGCTCCAATCTGATGCATGCAGCCGGATTCAGGATTAATTCCGGCATTTTTTGTAAGCACACAGAAAATGTTTGCAAAAAAAAAGCACAGCAAGCCTTTTTTTCTCTTTTTCTGGACTGGATCCCAGAGACATAGCAGTAGACAAGAGACAGGGAAGTACAAAGCCACAAAACAAGAGTATAAGAAAGAGATGAGACTCCATGAGAGTAAGAGAAAAAGGAAGAAATGAAAGGAAACAATGCTTCTCCTGAGTCAATGAGAATTTTAGGATTTAATCTTTCTCAGCTGCTGGTGTGGGAAATGTTCAACTTTCCATTTCATTCCTTTTGGTATTTAAAAGCTTTAAATTCTGATCCTAAAACCTTCCCAGGAAAAATAATCTCAGTGTGACAAATTTGGAATTTTGGAGCCAAGGTTTTATTTCTAAAATGTCACCAGCTCAGACATTTTCTGAAAACCAATCAAACGTTTTTTTGAAATTGTTTATTGATGCCTCTGTATTCAATCTATACAAGCATCCTAGAAGGGTTTTTGCAAATAAATCCCAACTCACTGGGAAAATGCACAAGGGTCTGAATTATGGAAATATCTTTACTTTGACCATGTAGCACAGGCTGCATTTTGGTGACCTTCAGTCAAACCAAAATTCACCTGAATCCAAAAATATCCTGGCAGTGCTGCAGGATGGAAAAGAATATCCCGCTGCCCAAGGGTTAAAGGTCTTTCTAATATAAATTAAAAGCCAATGAAGGTTAAAAGCTTCTGAATATATAAGTTACTCATGTATGATCATCATTATCATTTTAGTTGAGTTGTTCTCAGTTGATTTATCCTAGTTGTGAGAAGAGTTTGCTGAGTTGTTCAATCAATTATTTGTGTGAAATACACTTTATTTAGTCTACTAACTTTGGAATTCCTACAAGGAAATCAGGAATTCCTACAAGGAATTCCTGGTCCTGTCCTGGACTGATTAATGTGTTTTATTGCTGAGACATCTCCTTATACATTGTGGTGACAATCTTTCCCCAATAGAAGATTCAACGTAGTGACACTTGGAATTTTGAAAAACCTGCCCTGACATTCAGACAATTTATTGAGATATGGACTTTTTGCCAAAAATCCAATAAAAATGGAAATTTTTAATTTGTCCAAGTTTGAAATCTCTTGAAAAAGTTGAGCTATTTTATTTCACAAGCAAAAACACTTTTCATTATAAATTTTAGATTCTGTATTTCAAAATTCAAAACGGGTTAGTTTTGTGCTTCTTTTTCAGATACAGTATTTTATTTAATAACTGTACAATGATAGGAAAACTTGTGCTTATTGTTCATTGCTTTTTGGTCTGCTAATGCAGAGTACAGCACATGCCAAAAGATCAGAGATTCATGTGTGGTTGTTATAGTTTATGAAACCTATTTTTATTCAACTTTTAAGGGACTTTTTCCATATCTTTGATCACCCGGGTACCAATCAAATATATTCTCATTGAAGTCTAAGGGAAAACGCGATTCAACATGCGGACACTCTGAAGTATAGGGAGAAGATCCAAGCACGTATTATGTCCGCATATTAAGGCCCCGCGTTATTTTTGATCAGACTTACGTTTAAAATACCCATCTGTCGTCAGGGTAAATTCCAATCCATCATAATGCGTGTAGCAGTTACAACTGCGAAAATGATTGAAAAAACGCTCTGGGAGGGTATTTCAAAAATTCAACCCCAGTCATTAATATACGAATATGAAAAGCCTTGGTATTCCAAGTCCTGAACCGGTCCACCTTGAGACCACTATTTCCAAGACGGCATTCTTGAATATAAATCCCGGTACATTTTTTCAAGTCTCACGTAACAAGGAACAGATTATTTATCGTCAGAAAATTCAAATTACTACGGGACTTTTTCGAAATAAGGAATTTGTCGGTGTGATTTATTTTGAGGTCGAATAGGAGTGGGTATATCGAGCTGACTGATCTCACTAGTTACCTATTATCGTCGCGTCAGAGCCTTTGTTAACGTGCAAAAGGAGGGTAGTTTCCGCACGTTTTAACCGTGGCACTTCGGCTTTAGCCGGTTCTCGTCTCATTAATAGGTGAAAGAGAAAAATCTACGTAAAAGTAAAAATAACGGTATACAATAAGCTCGGCATATGGCTCTATGAAAAACATGTATTTTAAAAACTGTACCATCATATGAACATCAAAACCAGAACGAAAATTTTGTTGGGTATTGGGACAGTTCGATTTAAATTGTTGAACTGAAACCAGAAAACCACTTTCCAAAAGATCTAGAGAAACGTCAAAATAACAGTTCTCAAACAATAAACTGGGTATATGTCTCTATAAAAAAACATGTAAAGTATTTTAAAAACTGTTCCACGATATGCATATCAAAGCCAGAACGAAATTTTTGTCAAGTATAGTGCGACAGTTCGATTCAAATTGTTGAACTAAAACCAGAAAAATACTTGAACGGAATGAAACTGCTTTTAATTTCGAGCAGCTTGTCAAACAGTGAGCCTGCGAAATTTTTGAATACCGTCTAGCATAAATATGCCGCAATTTCGAAACAATTTTTGTGACGTCTATGTTATACGAATATAGGTGAACTGTTTTCGAAAATACGTACTTCAAGGGGCCCAAAAAAATGCTTGCTCACAGCATTGTAGCAGATCGATTCAGATTGCTGAGCTAACACCAAGCAGAAAAAAAAAATCAAAAAGACCAGACGTGCTTTCAATCTCGAACAGCTTGTCAAACAGCTGATATCCGTAAACCAACAACGTCGCCTGCGCAAGTCTTGAAAACCTTTTGAGCATCATTTTGCCGCAATATCTTGACAATTTTTGCGACGTTTTTGGTTTACGGATATACGAGCCAAACTCTGCCAGGGTAAATTTTGCAAAACATAAAAAAGAATTGTCGAACAGGGCTGCTTTTTTTGTGCCAAAGAATATGTTTGCCTTGAATAATAATTTTTTTCAGCTCTTTTAGACGCCATTTTAATTTTTATTCCGAGAACTTTTGTTGGAACACTCTCGTAGGTGCACTCTTCCTTAAACGAAATAAAGAGGCCAGAAAAGATTCGTTGCAGAGAATCCCTGTATACCATGGGGATGAGATAACATACCTTGTGGGACCAAAAAAATAATTATTACATGTACAGAGAAAATTGTTCTAGACAAGATTGTTCCTTCACTAATTGCTGGGTCTGTTGTACATTTTTGTAAAAAAAAAAGTCGCCAGTGGAAGAATTCACGCATTTTTACACGCTGTGATGCAAATTTTTCCATTGATCTGTATAATGGGGGGGGGGGGGGGGATAAACCTTGTGAACGACGAAAATCTGTAAACAAGCATAATTATCAATCAGGATCGTTGTAGATGAGACAGAGAGTCCACCTGTGTATTTCCAAGCGTAAGAAAACAAGCGGATCATGTGACGCAGAAATCATCTTCATTTCCTGTTGGAAAGTCTCACTATATAGGGCCAATGGAGCGATATTCACGAGGAAAGGAACTACAGTATTTTGAAAAATTAGTTGTCGTCGCAGGAGTTGAAGGAATGGGGCTTTCACAGGTCCACTGTCAAGCGAGGCGGACACAATCGATTGCTCATTCGGCGGAATCCCGCTTGGCCACGGCGTCGAACAACGGAGGCGACTTTAAAAGCAGGTTCAGAAGCAGAAACACGCGAGAATGACGATCTAAAAAAAACAAAATGAAACAAAACAAAGCAGAAAAAATAATTCTCACGGGGGGTTTCCAAAGTTCTCAACTTAGAACTCGGGACGCTTGAATAACAATTGGAAAGTTACGCATAGTTAGTGCAGAAAACGGTTTTATGAATGAGCTTTGATATTTTAGCTCTTTGCTGTTGAAATTTTTTTTTTATATTCGATTTGGATTTTCTCTTCGAGCTAATAAATCAGGAGGCACAACCTTTCATTTCATATATTTCAATCGTTGCAATAGCTTATTCACTTCTAAAATCTTTTGTCAATGCTTTAGGAAAATTATTTTTGGAGCTTTGGAAATTAAACATATGGAAACGGAACAATGCATATGGCGTGGAATTCCACAAAACCCAATGCTTAAATCAATGCCGGACTCCGAGTTCCGCTTTGTGGATAGTTTTGTGCTGGTAAAATTTCGAAAAAATATATTACTTTTCTGTGTAAAAGGAATTTTTGCTGAAAAAAGAACATTACAATGAAGCTGAAAGATATTTAGTCTGCTTTACCAACAATATTTCAACATTATGTTTGGCGGCCTGGGAGGTAAATGCAATTTCATCAAAATAACCAGCAATCCTGACAAACTCAGTTCCCTGACCTCACATACCTTTTTGTGCATTTATAGCTTCTGCACCTGGGAATTGGAAAAAAATCACTACTTTACTATACCCACTTTTTATGGGAATGATACTTGCACTTTTTTTGTGGGTAAAAATGACGTGCGCATTTATAAATGGGTATAAGTTTTGAAGTGACATTCTATTAAATTTTGAAAAAGGCTTTACAAATTTTAAATACTGTACATGCAGTTCTCTGTGATGAATCCTTGATTTGCACGCGACAAAATATCATTGAATTTAACTTTCAAAGTGGCTTGTATTGTGTACGTGTTTAAAATTTTAAACGGACTTGTGGTTATTTGTAATTTGAAAAAACCCGAATTTCGGTAACTAGAAGCAAAGGTGAGCATCTTATTTGTGGGATGGACTTTTTTCCAATTTTGGAGCTTTAGAAAACCGAATTGCCTGTCTTCAATGGAGGCGGTATAATCCTCACGTATAAAACTATCGTAACCATTCTTGTAAGCTTCAAAACCCAATTTTTTCTTATCCCTAGCACATTGAGATCTTATCAGCAAGTCTGAAGACTTTTGGAAATACCCTCGTACATCCTAAACTGTGAAAAGATAAAAATAAATGGACGACCAATGCAAACACCGCAAGCCAACAAGCT
>CAJPEX010001505.1:0-56029 GCA_905338405.1 Notodromas monacha | reverse complement strand
GATCTTCATGGGAAAGTTTTCTTCCCATGTTCATCTAGCTTGGAGAAGAAATTAAGAGAGAAGAAACTCAAAACATATTGTCGAGTATTTTTGCAGGATAACAGGATCCAAAAGGCAGTTGATCTGGGACATATTTTGGATAAAAATTGGACAATATGTCCGATTTTTATCCAAAAGATGTCCCAGATCAGACATTGGACAATATGTCCAGACAATATGTCTGATTTTTATCCAAAAGATGTCCCAGATCCCTCCAATACTTGTCCACTTTGGATCCAAAAAGCAGCTGAGTGTTGGATAACTTTTGGATCAAAATTGGACAAGATATCCTACTCTTATCATAAACTTATCCAAAGCAACTTGTCCTAGACTTGTCCATTTTTGGTAAGATTCTGGAATAAGTTGTTTGGATAAGTTTTGGATCCAAAACTGACATTTCATTGCTCACTGGGTGTGAAGACTTGAAGCACTCAGTCAGAGACGCCCAGTTGGGTCCAGGAAGTTGTTAGAAAGAATGTCTCCAAACTGATGGAATCACAGACTCTTGATTTTCTTGGGTGTTACTTTCTGTTCTAATTTTTGCACTGATGATAACCCAAACTGCTGATGCATGCCAAGAGCCAAACGCAAGTGTAAATTGATAGCTATGACTTATTTTTGGAAGCTGGACAGTCAGTAAGTGTTCTTTACTTTATGATGATCCATTTAAGAAATTGACTTGAAAGCCTTTGAAGACTAACCAAGTTTTATTCACAGATTCAACAAAGTTTCAGATACACAACAAGTACTTGTCTCTGTCTGTAACAATTGAAACAAGCAAAATAATCATTCACATTTCATCACAATTAATACACACAGAAGCAACAACTTAAATCAAAATTCAAATAGATAATTTCGACACTCTGTCAAATCCTTCTAGTGTGGGTCTTTGCTTATACTATTATTTCAACCCTCTGATCTGATCTATAAAATAAAGGACATGTGCATCCACTGCACATCTGGACAGCAATGAGAGGAGCTGCACTCCGCCTCCAAAATTTCCGCCAAACCAAGCCCAACAGTTTTGGCATTCCAATCTAAGGAAATCCTCCTGCAAGGATGGGTTGCAGAGGTTTCCCAGGGAGCTGACCCGCAAGGTCACAGTCTTATATAATACAAACGAAATGGTTCAAGCATTGCAAATCAGGCGCATCAAATTATATACACTCTCTTCCAGGAAAAGCACAAAATTACCAAATTTCCGCACAGGTCAAATTTCCACCATACGTGCACCAAATAATTTGCACTCAACTCAAATACATCTCAAAATACATAAAACATATTCAATGTCTCACATAAATTTGCACATCAAAATAAATTGCAAAATAAATAAGTTAGTATCTGTGACTAACCTTTGTAAATACAACAAATAACTGATGTACAAACATCTTCAATATTCAATATCTTTCTACAAATTTCTTTTCATCCATGCAACAAATATTTCCCCAATTCACCCATACAAATTGAACCCTTTTAAAGATTCTTTCAGTATCAGAACAAACTTACAGGAATAAATATTTGGTACATTAATTAGGTACAAGTATCAATGGTAATTCTTAGCGCTTATTTATGCTAGGGTTGCCTCTAGCAACAATAGCCAAGTCCCTTCCATTCAGGGCACTCTACCTCACACCTTTGACAGCATGAGTCTCTTTTCAGAGGAGTCAGACCTATTGGGCAACCACTCTAGAACAGGTTGGAGCAGGGGCTGCACTATAAATAGCACAGGACTTACTCTTTTCCTTTTGCGCCAGAACACAAAAAGAGGGACTCATCCTAATTTAATGTCTCATATTTTAAATCATTCTTTGCAAAAGAGAGAAGCATCCATCTGGGGATCCCCCTTCTCAGGAATCTCCCACAACTGGGTGGTGCAGAAACCTCAGAACTTCAGATGCATCATGTTTTTTGCTTATCTGCGGGAAGTACATCAGTTATACTGGTCATGTTAGCCAAGACTTCAGCACTGTAGAGCTTTATTTGGTTGATTTAAAACCAAATAAATTAAATCCTTTGGATGAATGACATTGCGCATACATTTTTTCCAGATTTGAAATTTTAATTTGTAGAGATTCTTCATATCCTGATATGCGAGGGTTGTCCCTGTTGGACGCGTCCTCTGATATTTTCCTAGTAGGTGTGATTGTAAAAAAAAGAATGATAGAGCACACGTTGTTACAAGGTTGTACGGATTTTTTTCGGATTTTCAGAAGCGCTTTTCAATTAACTGTATGATGATAAGTGAAAACTTCACAAGTACAGCCAAAGTTCTGCGTTGATGTCCCAGAGGGCATAAAGATGTTTCAGGCCAGCTAAAAAGTTTTTGTTTTGCTTTAGTCATAATGTAAAGTTTAGAAAAGACACAAAAGGAAAAAAAACAACAGCAATCAATTTATTAGCTTGCCTTAAAAATGTTTAGCCTCCTCTGAGATGGTTGAAGAACTCTGGCTGATGCTGGAAAGTTTTTGTGCCTCACGCAGTAAATTGAAAAATCTCTTTGAAAAAAGAAAGTCAGAACCTTGGAAAATCATGGGCTATGCTAAAATTTTTCAAAACTATCACATATATTCTGAAAATATCACAGGACGTGTCCAACTGGGAAAAACTCTCATATCCAAGTGCCGTGGATCACCTGGGTGATCAGATGATACACGTTGGTCACCTAGCTTCTTGAAATTCTGTTTGTTCCTTCGAGTATAATGTCTTTGGGAATTGATTATGAGAGACACCAAGCGATAGCAATCAAGCCGAGTAACAACCGAGCATCCCTTGACAGAGGATCCGTCTCACGTAAAATCGTGTGACTTCCATCCGTCAATTAGAGCGCCTAAGGTTTCCACCCCATATAGTTGGCGCCTGATGAGGACCTGTCTGGAGGCTTACTGGGGTGGACCCGTCATATCAGTCTTCATTACTTGCAGGGCTTCGGAAACGGAGAACGTCCCCCGTCTTCTGGCTCTTTCTCTTTGCTAAATTCCCACTCCCTTCTCTCTCTCTCACTCTCTCTCTCTCTCAGAGTTTGCTTCTAGGTTTCGCAGAGGATTGTGTATCAGAACATTTTGAATTGGGTCTTGTTTTTTTAAATTTTATTATCAGACAAATGCAGAGAGAGACTTACTGAAAGTTGGTTAAATTTATTCAGACCAATAATTGTGCAGAATTTTCTGCTACCACTGAAGTTGGCAAAATTCTAGGGTAAAGAAAGGTCAGCGCTAGTGGGGAGAAATCCCTGGTTGGTTTGCGCACTGGCCAATTGCCATGTTTCAATTCAATTTATCAAAAGTTCTCTGAACTCTGCTTAACACTTTTAAAAACGGGTAAATTAAGGTGTAAGGCTTGATAAAAATTTATTCAGTCAATAAAACCTTACATAATGTTCACGTGATTGAGTTGCTTGCATGGAAGTGATGGCATTGCAAATATGAAAGAAGAAGTTGTCAAATTGAAGTTCATCTTATTTCTGCGAACGTCCACGCTTTCGCGTTTTCCGAAGAATTTCGTTTCAAAAGTAGCCTTTAACCGCTAAGAGAAACGCGAAATGCACTGTACTTCGAAAAAATTCAAATACACTCCATTTATGCAAACAACTGCTAACAACTTATGGTTTTTGTCGAGAATCGAGTAGATGAAGTGAGTTAAACTAGAGTCAAATGCCTGAATCAAGTTGATCCAAAAATTAGACCATTAATATGTTCAAGTGATCCCGTGATCGGAACGTCCCATGTTATATTTACCGCGGGAAAAGTTAATTCGAAATTTGATACCCTTTCTACCATTTGCTCTTATATTTTACATGGATAATTTATTTTCCAGGGTATCTTTTTTTTTCAAGTCAAATGCACGAAACTGTGCGTCATGTAGGTCTTAAAAATTCGACCAATGATCATGAGACCATGTTCACTTGAGCATCCGAAGTTTGTTTGATTTAAAGAACATTTAATCAAAGAACATTTTATTTCTGAAAACGCCCGCACTTTTAGTTGTTGCGTGGAATTAATATTCAACACCTCAACAGTCGCCTTTTATTCCACTCGAATCATAAAAACACTGTATAGTGTCTTCTTCCCCAAAAAAGCTGGACCCACGGCAAAAAAAATTAAGAAACAGGCACCAGAATACTGATTTCATGTCTTTTTCAGAAAAAATCCACGTGCCTTTCGTCGCAATGTCAAATGGAAATGCATAAGTGCTAGACCAAAACAGAACAGTTGACGAAAACAGGGCAAACGCCTGGTGAAAAAAATCCATCCGTCAATCCCCTGGTGATGCTCAATTACCCATTTTTCTGCTTAATTGAGTGGTACTGGGTCTCGTTCTATACTTTGTCAAGTGTCTGAAACAGGAAGACACAACCGAGTCATCAATCTCAATCCGTTAACGACGCTTATTCGCAAAGCTACCGTTTGCGGCATTCTTGAGATCGCGCACAAAAGTTCTCATTTTACCAAAATAATGTTCACTTCTCACTTTCTCGCCAGAACCAAAAAAAAAAAAGATGAAAAAACGCGAAAACGTAGAAAGAAAGAAAACAAAAAAGGGGAAATGCAGCCGATGACGCGGCGGAAGCGTCGACAAAAAGCTCCTCTGATGCGCGAGGAAGTGTAGCATTAATCTATTCTGCTGCATGTTTCAGCAAGGCTATACGACGTTCGCCGGAATCCGATTTATTCTTGTCGCCGACATGACAACATGATCCACATACAAATAATGGGCCCTCTTGTTTGCTTTTTTTTTCTTAAAAAAAATATGTGCAATGTCTCAGCAGTCAGCACCCGCTGAGAAAGCATCGAATAATGCGATGCCGCTCGAACAACGCGACGCTATTTTCGGATTGTATTCTCCGGAATCTAGACCCAGTCCACCAGAACAGCCCATCATTCGTGATGCAAAGATGCTGGTTTCCGGCATTTTTATTATTATTTTTAAAATGAAAGAGCTGCTTTGCTTGAGCCGAAGATAGGAAATGAACTGGAGGATTCCAGTGGAATAGGAGTGCTGTTCGAGGAATACGGTTAGAAAGACAATGTGAGTCTATGCAATCCTCGGTGATTTAAAAAGCGATACCCCAGGTGTGCAGTAAATTATTAAATACTTTATGTATGTTATTTAAAGAACGTGCATGAAGCAGAATAACTTTTTCCTGCATACTCACTGCATTGAATTCTATTGAATGATTTTTATACTTCTCTGAACACAGTACGGTATTTTATTAACCCTTGGATGGCTGCGGGTCCTTTTCCACTGCGTTGTGATGCTGGGAAATTTTTGCACGTTTCTGCTTTTTTGTTTGACCACAACGCGGATTTGGCTGAGTAGCTGAAGTCAGGAAACATCTGATGCGAGAAAAAGCATTGTTCTCATAATCACTGGACGGTAATCCTACTGCGGGAATAATGGAGAAAAAGCCAACCAATAACAGTAATTGGTTTTTACAATTGAAAATTGTCTCCAGGAATACTAAAAAAAAGGGATTTTTTCATACTTCGGCTCTTCAGCTCATGCTAGGTGCATCATATTTTTATTTTTCCTGTGGCACACAATTCTGGAAATACATCCTGGCAGCGCCACTCAAGGGTTAATTAAGCATGATTATGTGAATCAAAGTTTTATTTTTGTGGAACTATACTTTTCACTGAATACTGTATGCTATTGGCCCAGACATAAAGTAAACCATTCCTTAAGCTTTTGAAGTTGAAATTTAAATTATGTACTAGTGGTTTTGGACCTTTTTGGGCCCAAAGGCTGGAAAACTCCCATGAAAGGTTTGGCAGCATTTCAATTTTGCAAAGATTTTTGCTGATGATGAGCGAAGTTTCATAAAGTGTTTGCAGATTCAGAAACATTTTGCTTGTAAGACTTTGTTAGGTCCTTGAAAATTTTCTGCTTCTAGAAAAACTGAAGTTGAAAACAAATGAAGCATCTATTGAAGAATGCCTTTAAAAAATTGGAAAAGGTGGGCTTGAAGGGAGTTTTTCAGACTGAAAAATTATTTATCAGCAGGGAAAAATTTTTGGAAGTGTTACCAGGAGAAAATCCATTTTTTTCATAATTTCAACTGCCATTGTCTCACCAAAATTTCAAATAAAGATAACAAACTTCATAGTTAATTTTGATAAATTATCATGCTGAAAAAATTTTCAACCAACCTGCAAAAAAATGTCTGCCAACAAGCGCCAGTCTGTGGCCCACAGGTTATGGAACACCAATATGAATCATGTAAGATTGCCTTCTGAGGTTTATATCTGAACCACTGAGTCACCATAATTTTTCCAAAGGCCCTTCATTGGTCCTTTTTTTAATACAAGAGATTCAGTCAAAGAACCTGCTTGCGTCAGATGAGAATTAGGGAAGTTTTTAAAATGTAATTTATACATTGCTCAAAAAATCACACAGCAGTTGGATGAAACTCAAAATAATTAAACTCTATTGCCGAGAATATCAGCATATTCTAATATAAATATATTTGCATATTAAACATTCATTTAAATATGATCTCAGACCCAATGCAAAAAAATCGGAACTCTTTTGAATGCAAAGGCAGCTGGTGCACATAATTTGTGCCAGATGCTCATGCCATCTGTATAAGCATTGTTAAAAACATGAATAGCACCATCAGGACCTGCGTCAGCCAGACGCCAGTACAAAATAGTAATTCATTCTTGCGTACAAGCAGGAATGAATATTCATTTGCAGGCGGTGCTCTCTCAGGAACAAAGGTCAAATATTTTGTAGTCCAGGGTGTTTTCTGGATTATCATATTTCTCAATTTTACTGCAGGTAGAGCAGACCAAAAAATAATTCCATTCGCTTACGCGTGCCGAGAGCTCACATTTGTTAGGGTTCATTAGATTATTCCTTGTTATCATGGTAATACCGCCGGACCTATAGTCGTGAGTATTGATTTCACCGAAAGACGCTCGAGATACCATGAAAAAAGCAAAGCAAAAATTTATTTTCTAGATTAAGAATGTCCATTTTTCGCAAAAAACGCGAATTCCGCGGATTGATGATGAACCTCACGATAAACCTACAAGTTTTGGCGCCTACTTGAATGAAAATTTTTTATGCGTTTATTATTTTGAAAAAAAGGCAAGAAGAAACAAGATTCCTGACCCGAAGAAGAAAATCATCAAGGATTTCTGATCTCTCTCCACAGAAAACGTGCAGAAACTAACGGAGAAATGAGCTATGAAAAACACGAGTATGCATTAAAGAATGAAACTGTCCAGCACGTCGGCTCCACTTTTTCAATCTTGGACTGAAATTGTTCGAAGCACTTGAAAGGTACTTGGAAGTGGAGTGACGACGAGTTTTCAACATGGAATATATATTATAAGAAAGTAAGAATGACTGAATTGAACTTCAAAAGTTCCAAATGGCGCCAAAAGTTCCTGATGGCAAACATGCATTTATCTTTTCGGCAGCTTCACTAAAAATAACAATCTTGCGTTATTGCGTTTTCGCTTTTTGTTGGGTGCATGAAACGAGAAATAATTTCAACTCGAAATTATTTTTATCGTTTCTTGTTCATTTTCGCTACACGTTTAAAACTTATTGAAATCGATCCGCGCACTTGGGGTTAAGTAGTAATTACGGCACCCGTTTTTCTATTTTTATTCCGTCAGGGTCAGTTCCTCCTTTTATTTAAACAGCACAATTAAATAATATGGCAAACATCAATTGAGCGAAATATTGCTTGTTGAAATGTTGAAGCAAGAAAGTACTATTTATAGGAAGAAAAACATTTTTGGTCTTGCGCGGTACAAAGTTGGACGAATATCCTGGGGGCCCTGTCGTGACGCCGCATACCAAGATCCATGCAACCCCTCTGAGCAGGGTCTGAACCCACAGGATCATTCCTCTTCCGGACCTCATTGCGCCCGGGTCGCTCTTGGGAGAACAAGCAGTTTGGACTTGGACTTTTTCTATGCAGTGACTCATTTATAAATAACAAAAAAAATTGATTTGCTTTTAGAATAGGGTGAAGGTAATACGAGTTTACGGTCTTAATCTGCAACATCAGTTTTATTTTTTTGCCGTTGCTGATTTTTGGTGCGAAGAAGATTCGCGCTGGAAACAAGAACAACAGTGCTTTTATTTTTCATTGCTCCCTGCCGCCCATTTTGTGAGAAATCGTTGCGTAAAAAACATTCTGAAGAATTTGTGTGTCTGTAAAGTGAAGATTCGTGTCCCCTATATGACCAATATGTTTATGCTTTAGAAGTTTGCTCACAATTTCCCTCGTTCATCCTGAGTGTCATCAGTGCAGATTAAAAAAAACGTGTAACATTATAGTGTTTCATATTACAGGGAAAATAATTCAACTTGACGTTTAACTCATCATGTTGGAGTCGCTCACTTCAAATTTGTAGTCTTTCATCCTGTAAAACAGCCTTCAGAGGCGTTGCATGGCTTTTTCTCTCTACATCTTAGGACAGGAAGTAAACATTTTGAGGAAAACAGAACTTCAGTGAAAAAACTTGCTTGCTTCCCAATGCAAACACTATAAGTGTCTCTTTTGATCCCCATGATGCCACTGGATTCTTGAAACGAATTCAAGATGTCTTAAATTTTGACTGAATTTCACTGTATGAAGTTTCAGTGATTCGTGGAATCTTAGCATTTCCCTATAAAGAGTATTACCCTGAAATTGTGAAATTTGTTAATCTGAATAATCTGGTGTCGGAATCCTGAATTTTTTGACCAAAAATTCCACGGAAGTATTACAAAAGCTTGAAACTAATGAACGTTTTTCAAAAACATTTAAAATGCAATTATCTCAAATTTTCGAAGGTTCAAGCAAGAGCCCGCAAGAATTACGCGTTCATTTTAAACTGCAACACCACAATTGGTACATATAATCTCTGAAGCATAAGCAAAACTTCGAAAGCAACCAACATATGTTGTCAAAATATTATGAAATATATTCGGAGTAAAGTGACAATAAATTCTGCATGAAATGTGAAATTATCGAAAGTAAAAGATTTTTTTTTTCAACGTAAAAGATTTATGCCTTCTCATTTATATGCATCAGGAAGTATTTTAGTATGCTGTGCCACTATAAGCTTTTTGTGACACATTCATGATCTATGACATCATCACTCCTAAAGTGGGACAAAAATCGACCTTATTATGTATTTTAAGATTTATTGTAAGGCAAATGAGTTGGATAATTTGAACCACAAGACATGTCATGGCTAGAAGATGACATCAGATTCTGCACTGTACTGAAGTAACTTCTGTTACCTCAGTGAACAGCAGAAACAACCCCATGAGCAATTTTTGTATGCTGGTTTGTGGAAGCTTGCTAAAATCCTGTCCACCAAAGATCACTATAAGCCTCACTCAAGTCCAATGAAGTGGGGCTGATTTTCCTATGCTGATTGACAAATTGTGAGCCGGGAAGAAATCAGCGGATTTCTCTCTGTCATGACCAAAATGAATAACGTGCAGCTATAAAAAAATCATTGCTTCCTTCAAAGGATAAGTCCCATTGGTCAAGTGAGCATTCAACATTAAATCAACACTTCATTTATGTGAATGAACCAACCAATCAGTCAGCAAGTGGAATTCGCTTGATTATTTTCAAAGCAACAGCCAAATAACAATCTCAAGTGCTGAAAAGCTCTGGCATATATATTTTAATAATTTTTTCACTACCTGTCTTCGCAAAATATCATCAAATTTTTTGCTTGAAACTTGCTCAAATTCATGAGATAGATTATCTCAAGTAATAAGAACAGAATAATAAAAAATATATGATGTTGAAAATTTTTCGGGTTGTGATAAAGCCTGGCTGACTCCGAAAATGTCAAATAATTCCATCTTCGAACCAACGTGCGAAAAAAAAATCATTCAATTTGAAGATGAAAATAGTCAGCAACCATTGCAAGGCCTTTCTTCATAACTCGTCTTCTAACGTCTGATGCTGACGTTGCGAAGTTTATTGAGGGAACCAAATTACTGCGAATACCCGTATTTT
Source organism: Notodromas monacha (assembly GCA_905338405.1). Taxonomy (NCBI): domain Eukaryota; kingdom Metazoa; phylum Arthropoda; class Ostracoda; order Podocopida; family Cyprididae; genus Notodromas; species Notodromas monacha. The sequence continues at coordinate 46,008 of CAJPEX010001505.1, read as the reverse complement.
TAAAGATTTTGTTCTTATCGAATCAATTCTTTTTTTATCTATCAAAATTTTATCTGCTGCAATGAATGTTGAAGCAAAGTAAGGAATGTTAATGAATTCCAAACGATTACCTCAGTGCTGAGCCCGTTTTTCTAAAGGGAGTGAACATCTGCTGAGTTGAGTACCGTACATCTGACGCCAAAAGTCATTTCAGGCAGCTTTCGAAGACCATTTTAAGCAGGTTTATTTTTCATTACTGCAAGCCACCCGAATTCAGGCAAATAAAATTCGCTAAAAATCAATAGCAGGGATTACAACTGGGAAATTTTAGTGCAGCTGGAAGAAGATGGATGAAACGCATTTCCGATTCCTTTAAAACCTTCCTATAGGGGCATGATTTCACATTACGGATCCTTAAAATCAGTGTTCCCCAAGCTTTCTGGGCCAGCACGCCGACAAATTGAAAAGAATTCTTCTTACTGGCAAAGTTTCATGAAATTTTTGCACCCTCCCAAAGTTTTGTTTTGAAAGGCATCTTGACAAGTTCAAAAGTTTCTGCTTTCTTGCAAAAAATTAAGTGAAGAACATATGAAGTAGGTTTAGTGGATAATTGTCTTCAAAAAAATAGGAAGGTGGGCTTGAAGACAGGTGGGATAGAATAAAAAATTAAAAATAATTTATTTCCACAGGTGGAAATTTGTCTGAAACGCTATATCACGAGAAAAGCCAAAGGTTATTTTTCATCAGACAATTTGAAGTGTCATTGTGTTAACAAAATTTCAGATGACAATAACAGACTTTATTGCAACTTTTGTCAAATGTATTACGCTAAAGAATATTTCCTATACGTACTGACCAGAAAAAAAAAATTGTGGACCTGCTCTGGTCCGCGGACCTCGGGTTGTGGACCACTGCTTAAAATATCTAGAATAGCTCAAATTTCGGAAGTATACAGTGTAAATATCAATATCTGCCTGTCTTTTGATGAATCGAATTTTATTTCAGCAAGCGTAAAATTTAGTTGTTTAAAAAAAAGAAACTTCACTCTCTACATGCAACAGTTTGTGCTATTCTGATATTCGGACTGACTGGATGAAGTGCAGCACTCTTGCCCAATTCTTCTTCCCGGAGACCTTGTATTACATTTCATATATGGACCCCGGGGATCCTTTGAGAACGTGGAATAGAAATGAATTCATTTAATGCACTCTTCCTCCGGGCTTGGAGGAATATTGTCCCACTCCATTAGGACTATATAGACGCAGGCTCGGAAATCCCATCTCTTTTATTCTGGCTCCACGGGATTCCGACAGTCTATGATAAGACGCTCTTGCATTATAAAATACCACAGTTTTTGATCTCAAGTCTGTCCTTGAAGGTTTGATTGAAGTAAGGAGCTGATCTATATGAATGTTTTTCTGAACCAAGGAAAAGTGCTTGAACTTGCCGAGAGGATTCAGATCGGAAATCGAGAAGCGTTCCGACAAAGACTTGGTACTGCTAAGAACTGCCGACTTGGAAAGATATCGACCACATTCCGTTTCTTTCTAGAAATCAACTGCAGTAGTGAGCATCTGAGTTCATGAAATGCTCGACAGTCTGGAATAAAGGTCGAGAATGCATCTGACTTCAGCGAAGGGGGCTCTTTCATGGAACAGGAGAGTTTCCATCAGTTTCTCGAAATGTTTCGACTTTCCGACTATATAGAGTTAGACGCTTGCGAGCGTGGAATTAATTTCTATCGAATTACCAGAAGTGAAAAGGTCTGGATGGATTTTTTTTTCTTGAAGTGGATGGATTTTATTGAAAGTGTTCGAGGTGGAAGCTATTCCATCAGGTTTGAAGCATGATAAGCAGGACGCGGAATGCAATGCGCCCTGAAGCAAGGGGGATGTCTCTTTTTTTTCATTGACGGAATTATTGAAGATTTTCTGGGTTCAATTTCGAAGCAAGGAAACTCAAGTGTACTCCTTTACTCCAATACTCCTTTTTTCTTCGCTGTTTTCATGAAATATTTGCTCGGTAGATGTTTCCATTTCACACGAGACTTCGTACGAATTTCCGCGTATTTATGTGAAACGTTTTTCGTTTGAGATGTTAGTCAGTACCATATGTCCTCAATAATTATTTTCAAGAACAAATAAGTCTTCAAGTAAATAAAAATTGAAACTAGAAGGTAGGGCTTTTTTAAAACGAGGGAAGTAAAATAAAAGGCAATGGCAGAAAAAGACGCACAGCTCGCAGTGGTGTTGCCAAACTGTCTTAGATTACAATGGACTCGAAGAAACTCAGGTTAATTCATGTTTTATAATCAGAAAAAATATCAAACGGTTAATTTTGGAAAATAATTGCAAGGTTCTGCAAATCATTCATTACGCTTTTAAAAAACGGTATCAAAAATTTAAATTTGCCATGCGTTCTGCAATTTCTTGATTTTTGGTGAAAATTCGCCGTGTTGTAAGAAATCCTCTCTGCTCCCTGACTTTCTTGTATTTTCATGCTTTTCGTTGCTTTTCAGTGTAATTGTTTTTTGCGATTTTCAGCAAAGGTACAAACTATGAATATTTGAGATCAACAGAAGTCTTAACATTGCTAAAATAAGCGGTTTTGGATTCAAACATTCTGCAGAAAAATATATGCCAGTAGCAAGACATAATTTGCCTAAAGGAGCACGGAAAAAAATAACGCTCAGGGCGCGCGGAATTGAGACAGGGAACCTAATCCTGCGATGAAATCAAACCAATTATTTTTTTTTGTGCAAGACGGAGGCAAGTTTTGAGGAAGATCGAGGAGGATGATAAACAAAATCCTTGATATTTTGCTCTAAACAGAAAAACTCCGCTTTGATTGTTTTTGCCGCGACATTTGAATTCACTTGAAACAGGGAAAATCCTCGCAGAAGTTTCAAAAACCCAGGTTAAAAAGTACTGCACTTGGAAACTTTTTGCAGTTCAAACTTTAACCCCACGTAACAATAAAATAAAAACGCTCCACCTCTTTCGAAACATAATTGAATCTTTTTCATGCTTTTGTCATAAGCATGGCAATTAACACACTCGGATGTTTGCTCTCCAAAAAGTGGCACTCTTCTTTTTGCTTAACCTTGCTTTTTCAATAGGAAAAACCGCGATTCTTTCCGAAATCAATGAAAGAGAAACTGCCTTCATAATCTTGAAAAAATAAATGTACCAGAGAGTGCATAAGTTTGTATTAGATTGTTCCTAAAGGAAGTCCTGGGGTTGAATCGCTCAATTAATACGTCATCTCCTTCAAGGAATATTCAGGTTTTCCTTGGAAATATCCCGTCATCTCCATGAAAAAAATATAACTTCTGTGCACACAAAATCTGAAACGTGTGTATCGCCGGAAAGAAATCGTGACCTGCTCATGCTTTCTGGGTTTATAAATCTACTCCACCATCGTTTCAATCTTGCACTAAAATACTCAGAAGACTTTTTTTTCATCCTGACTGCAGAAGGAAAAAAATGCCCAGTTGATCAAGATTTATTCCCCAAACTCTTTCACGATATAATCAAGTGTGATGGAGGCAAATACATATTTGTTCTGATAAAAGCTGAGAGACGTCGGTTTTTCATGCGCTACGTATTTCAATAAAATTTGTTTACATAATGACGGCATGACAGCAAATATGACCAAGAAATACTGCTGAAAGTCACACAAATATACTCTCGGTACATTACAATGCCTGTTTATAATAACGTGAAAAATAAAGGTTCAAGGCTTCGTCTCTTCCTTGCAAATAGGGAAGTCTGGAATGCATCCCAGGAATTTATTCCAGCTGGGTACTCACTCAGCGTAATTTACGCCGCGTAATTTGCGTCTTCTCAGTTCTTCTGTGAGTTTTGTAACATGAGTCTTGGAGAGCTTTTTAGAATCACCGAGACTGTCTAGACTCGAGAGATAATTGCCGGGAATATACTGCTGTTCCGTTGATGTAATGCCTCCGAAACGGAAGCCTTCTTTCAGAGACCGTGTCATTACTTTCTGAGTTGCTTGCTTGGTAACACGCTAGGCTTGGATAATGATTCGATTCATGCTTGGTGACACGTGTAGCAAATTTTTCATGTGGCCACAGGTCATGAGGGTGGGACTCGAAGTCGCCGATTATTTATAGTGGCGAGTGAAAATGAGGAAACCTAATTTTGAAAAAAAAGAAAATTGTACAGAACTCGGTGCGAGGATAGAAAATAAATTAGCAAACGCTTTCGGTTAGCTCCAGAAACGACCAATAAATTTTGAAGTAATCGAATTTTTAATCATTTTCTCCTCTCAAGAGAAAACTGAATTAATTAAATCAGTTCGAATAAGACCGACGGCTCTCGGATAAAAATAATTTATAATACGTGCACTATACCAGCTTCCATTAGTCACGAAGCTCTTAATTTCTTGGAATGTGTGGACTATTTAAAAACGAAATTAAGCATAAAGGATTCAAATTGCTGAATTTATTCTTAGGAGACCAGCTGCCGGCACAGTTTTCAAATGAGAAAATAAGGATTATACAGACTCGGTGACTGATTCTAGTTACACAATCCCTGCTATGCTTTGTCATGAAACCCGTACTTTCTCTTGTAATAAATGTGTTCCCGGGTTTTTATTGGTGTTGTACGGGTGTAATTCAAGTGTAGTCAGAAAGGAAAAGCAGTATGTAATCAGTATACTCCATTGGAAACCCTACTTTCTGTCTTGGTAAAATGACTCATAAGTCATAACTATTGAAAAAGTATAATCCTTCACAATCATTGCACGGAAATTACACTTCCGGAATGATTCCGGGATTCAAAGCAGGTCAGATTTATGATATAATATTAAAAGATGGTATTTGCGTTCTTTTGAAAACCGTGCTGCATTCTCTAGATTTACGCACATATACAAGGCGTTATCAAGTAGTGAATGAACCACATCATCAAGCAATTGCTGTCAGAAGATTTGCATCTAAATCTTGATGAGTTTAGATTACTAACGGAAATAAAACCCGACAATTCGGTTTTTACGAGCAGCGCGAGCTGATTGCGTGAGTAAAAATTCTTTTCTAAATCACCAATGAGAACAGAATTTAATGGACTACTCAGAATTGTTTGCAACTTGGATCGATGTTCATATAGTAAAAGGCTAAAAGTTTGAAGGAATGTTTGACTTTTGGAGCCAGCTCTGTGCTTCTTTTATTCTCTAAAATTGATTTCACGAGCTCCTATTCACTCTAATAAACGACGAAACGACGCTGATTTATTCAAATTTGCATGGCATTTTATTTTCCAAAAATCGGGCCCAAATTTATACAATACTTTATAGTACCGTTCAAAGCATTTTTGAGCCTCATAAATGTTGAGCATCTTTGCATACGATAAATGTTTGACCAGAATAGCACCTGCAGAAGTGGTGTTTAGCCTCAGGGAACCATCGCAAGCAATGATCTTCACTTGCTGTTTACAAAATATAGAACAGCAAACATTATTGTATGGCTGCACAGAGTAACGAACCACTTCGTGAAACACATCTGGGTAAATTTAATTTCAAATACGATTGACCCTGAGTTGGCCATTCTCTTCTAATGTGTACACCCTATAGTACATGTTCATGGAGGATTTTCTTCTCATAAATACAAATATAAATGAAAAACCAATGAAAATTTAAGTACATATTGAATTTTTTTGAGCAGAGAAAAATGGTGCGGTGGAATGTTCGAGTCAAAACAGTCAGTAAATATTACAGTGAGTGAGAGGGTTTGGATTATGCAGCAAATTTGCAGCTAAATTCATGCTGATGAAACTGGGGTTTCATCTTCCGTCACCACAGCAAGAAAACGAAGAAAGAATGTGCATTTATTGCAAATTGGATTATGCCAATATTCAGTATTCGAGTCTGCATTTAGTGGCACGGCTTATTTGACGATGATCCTCTTTCAAAATAAAACGTAAATTCCTTCCAATGTATGCCTATTGCAGAAATGTTCTGCAGTACTGCATGCTGGAATATGGCCAATAGTTGTAACTCAAAAAATGTATGTCTTAACGTTATATATTTTTCAATGAATTTAATGCTATCACCAAGTTTATTTTGGACCCTACGTTTGGTTTTAAACTGCATGGAATGTGATTTCCCTATGAGAAAATAATTTTCTATGGGTCAATCTGGTATGCAGAACTCCATTTTCGAAGTTGAAAAGATTACACAACCTTGATATTTCTTATTTCGTGGAGCGTGGAGCATTTTTTGGGTTTTTTCTCTCAATTTTGGAGAAATTTTCAAGCCATTCTATAATACTGTACTTCCTTCTGTAGAAATAGTCATGTAATTTTTTGAAGATTTTCATTGAAAATGCCTGAGGGCTCTAGGATATTTCAGGAACCCTGCTTTGCATAGCTTTTGCGTCGTTTAATTGATCATTTCTTTATATACAGAGTCACAAATTTTTAGAAAAGGTAGGGTGCACAGAAGAAACCTAGACTGATCAACAATACCAAAGTCTGAGAGAAGTGATGTTTTTCTCCAACAACGGAAACTTTTTTTCGAAAAAAATAAAAATTCCCCAGTTGATGGAATTTTTTGTTTGTTTTTTAGCTCAACACATACAATTAAAATTTTAAAACCTTGGAATTTTGCCATTCAGTCCGTAAAGTTCAAACCATGCAATTGCATTTTGAAATTCCTGGACTTTTGATGCTCAGTCCGTAAACTGCACTTTGGTGCCCTTTGGTCGAGGCAAAACACTGTGGCATGCAAAAAGTAAATACAGTAAATAAAAGCATGCCTCTAGCACAGAATGGAAAAGAATCTGCCGTCGAACAAAGGATAAGAAGCCTTTGCACTTCACCAATGAATTAAACATGGCATATAAGCTTCACAAAACTGAATTATAGGTTGTTGCACAAGCAATTTCATTTCCAAGAATGTGAAGTTAGATATATTTTTAATGCTGTTGATGATCTAGACATCCAAAGAATTAATAATAATAAAAGCAAAAACTGTTCTTCAAGCAAACAGAAATTGAAAGGTTTTCTAAAACCTATCAGCAATGTGATTATATGATCCACAAGAATCACAACTCTCACAAAGCCATGAAAATTTTTATAGCCCTTTGTTTATTAATTTATACACATGTGGTATCAAAAGACAACATACCTTATTTACTTGAGTACCACTCACCCCTGAGTAAGCCATGCACCCCTGTTTTTCAGCAAGAAATTTCTCTGAAAACCTATCCCAATGTAAGGTGCGCACCCCAGTTTTTTTTGTCGTTGCTAAGATTTAGAAATTGTGAATTTTTTGCATGGATGCATATTCCCCTACTGACTTTCTCCCCCCCCCCCCCCCTGCTCTTTATTGTCTGCAGCTCCCTCAATTATAGGAATATCTTCTGCTTCCTTTACTTCTTGTTGCATCTTTAACTGATTTATAGAATTGCCATCCCTTTGACCATTATTTCCATGAACAGCAAGACTTGGCGCCACACATTTCCTCTTGAATTTTTTTTAAGTAATCACATATGATGCGCAGGGTTTTCAAAAATGTCATCGGTGGGTACCACACACACCTTTGTTTTTTTTTTCGTCCCTCATATTCTGGAAAATAAGTGCATGTGGTACTCAAGTAAATACAGTACAGCACTGGCACATGAAAGAAGACGCAGTAGTAAAGTACAGGGCATTCCCGGAAGTTAAATCCTGGATTTTCTACCCATCCTTGGTCGAATTTTAGGATAACGGATAACTCTCAAGTCCATTCACTGGAGCATCGCTGAAATTCTGGTAACTTTTCGGGGGGTATTATCACTCACCATTCCGAGGAAGCTTAGATGAATATTGCTTCTATATGCCCTCTTCACTAATGCAACGTTCGAAGCCGCTCTGGCCTCCGCCACCTTCGTGAGCGATAACGAGAGGCTGCTGAAATCCGCGCTTCCTTTTCCCGCTTATTTTTCATTCGCGAAAAACGGGTCTTGCCACTTTACTGGCATTGCGGGTCAGCGCACATTTTACGCTTCTCACTGCTGGGAATCGTTTCGGAGAGATGGCAAAAAAAGGAGGAAGAAATGTTTTTTTTTTACGTTCTGCGAAAATGGTATGCGATGTCAGTAGTCGTTCGCAGCAGAGATTCTGCTTGTTTGCTGACAAGGGATCGGCGGCTGCTCTAGACTCTCTAGACTAGAGCTTGCTGACGGGAAAAGGGGAACCCACCGTGCGCCGAACCAGAAAAGCGTAGGAGATGAAAAATAAAGAGAAAATCCGTGAGCAGATGCAATGCAACTGTTTGTGGCACAACTGGCATCGGGTGCTCTTTCCAGATACTGTGCATATGGATATCCTGCTGAACGGATCACAAAAAAAACATAAACTGCTGATCACTCATTTTTTATAGCTTGAAAACTTCTGATGGGAATCTATTTATGTTTTCTCGAGTTGGATGGCCTATCTTGAGTGCAAGAGTAATAAGAGCATTATTTAGATAGGTATGATTTTGGAACGCTTCAAGGGATCATCTTGAAATAATTTAAATTAAAGTTGCCCTTTCTTAAACGAACAAATAAATGTCAAAATATGTCTTATAGTTGCAAAGACATGCCGATCGTGGTAATACAGAGTAAACATAATCCTGGAAACTATTTGACTGCATATGCTTTTTAGCATGGACTGAAGGGGTTCTTATGACCGTCATCCTAGTTCTGCAAAACTTTGCTGCAGTGTAGTTATTAATTAATCAACATAATAAAAATTAATCAACATAATAAGGAAAGTTTGATTTATGGACGCTTGAAAGTTAAAAAAAACTCAATATGAGAATACGTGCAAAAACTTTTTTTTTAATTTCTAAATTTCGAAATAATGAGCAATGGACATGAATTGAAAATTAGTCTCATTATAAAATTACTTTGTAATACATTATTTTTCAAGACCAGCTTATTTCATACTATTATTTTCAAAATGTTTTCCATTAGCTTTCATTGTACCACACATTTCGGTATCCTCGAAGTGTGCTTGTTTTTTGCATGTACTGTATTAAGATTTTTTTCCACAAAAACAGTTCAGATTTTGAATGGGTTTCGTGTGCAAAGCTTTTTTATATTTTCTACAGTCACGAAAAACATGAACCGTTTTGAAGTGCTTTTTCCAATTTTCCAAGGAATGAAAATGTTCCGTCAAAATGTACGGAGAATGTGGATCCTAAAATTAGCCATTCCAAAATTCAAACACAGCTTGAGTAGTACGCAACTTTGGAGTATCACTGTAATCCCAACTAAAATTTTGGGTATTTTAGCTTTTTTTTCTTTCCAAATCAAAATTTTGGGGTTTGCTTCCAATATTCCCACAATTTTTGCATAATCTTGAAATTTTCTCTGTAAGTGGATAAAAATAGAAGAGTACTAATTTTCTTGCTATATTGGAACCAACACTTTTAAATTGAAAAAAAAACTTCCTTCAGAAGTTCTTAAATTGAAGGGGCATTATTGCATGAAAAAAAAAAACGACAGTACAGTATACTTGGCTGTGGAAACAAGGATCATAGGAATTCGCCTCTCGTGTGCAAAAAAAAAAGAGCAACATACTGAATATATTTTTTAAAATTTACCACAGGTTCCTTTGCGTTGAGAAAATCTGTGCTGATGAATAGGCGCGATCATTTGTTCGCTGTGAAGTATGACCCGGCGCCTGTAAAAAAAAAAGAGCAACATACTGAATATATTTTTTAAAATTTACCACAGGTTCCTTTGCGTTGAGAAAATCTGTGCTGATGAATAGGCGCGATCATTTGTTCGCTGTGAAGTATGACCCGGCGCCTGGGATCTGATACCGTCAATGCCAAGGAAAATGCTCACGGGTTCGGCTTTTCCTCGTTCCTATAGGCGGCTTTTCATCTCCAGAATGGAATGTGTCACGTATGAGGGTCTTCTGATAGACATTCGTCTTCTCTCGGATTTCAGCCTCGCTTTTCCAGACCTCGGTTCAGTTCGGGATTCGGTTCCAGATTCCCCGACTTATAGATAGATAGTTGAACTGATTGCTTCAGCAATTCCTGAGATATATTGCATGCCCCTTTTTTTGTTTGAATATATATTCCGATCTTTGCGTTTCGTTCGTAAGGGATACTTGCAATTCATTTGCATGGCATCATGATGGTACTCTGATGCCCAAACGAAGTTACTCGATTATGGATCTCATGCGGATTATTCATGTCATGACATTACGGATGATTTATTCCCCAATGACTCGTTTGTTATTGAGTACACGCAGTACTGTACTGTACTGGGCTTTATTTATGGGTGACTCGTAGTATTTCTCAATATTCTTGGGTGTGCATGAACCCATGTAATGGTCGTAGTTTTTATTTTTTTGTTCAACGATTGACTGCGATTATAGAAGTTACTTTTTTCCTGTGATTCAATTCTTGGTGCAAAACGAAATACGTTTTTGGATTAATTTTTAATGTGTTTGTTACACGAAACGAGGAGACTCATGAGATTCAAAGTAATTCCGCTTTTTGGGCCGAGGAAAAATGTTATGATCGATTAAATTTTAACTGAAAGAAACGTTCCGGTCTCATACTCCTGTCATTTGTCCCAAAATATGTTTTACATCTGACCTTCCAGCAAAATTATGACTGATGAGCCAAAAGGTGTTTGTATCTGCTGTGAGTAAATGGCACAAGATTTCAGAACTTGGTCTATTCTTGGACCTTGAGGCTTCATTCGGGTTTAAATGAAGGATTGAAAGTTGTTCTGCCTCCCATGCAAAATCAAAAATGAAGGATATCATGGGATTCAGCAAAGGACAGCAACATATTTAGTGAAAAATAAATAACGCAGGTCAATCATTCAGTTAGAGGGCAAGAATATATATTAAAATAAGTTAAAATCAAGGGTATACCTTACAAATATGCTTCTACTTATGCTAAATGCTTTGTTATAGATCCCTTTCATAAAGCCAATTACTGTACAAGTAAGCATGTTACCACACATTGAATCCACTAGCAGTCATATATCTGGTAATCATTGCAAAACTTATTCTTGTTCAATCAAGTTTTTTCCTTAAAAAAGAATAAATTGTTTCATACAGTAAAATCTTGTTACCAAAAATACCATTACAAGAATTTTTTGGCAAAAAAAAATTTTTTCCAAGTCCTGACAGAAATCCTACAGGGTACATGTTATAAAAATCTTTTCATAACAAATTCACCAATTCCAGTCTAACAGTACCTGCATATCATTTTTGCTCACGCAGGAAACCATCGCAGTATGAAGTGGATCATCCAGACAAAGTTCTGAATAATCACGCAGTATATAGTGTTCACCCGGGGTACGATGGTCATACGGATGACCACAGTCAGTGCTGGCCGATCCGGAAGTGAAGAATCCCAGTGGTGCTCGGCGGAAAATACGTGACGCGTGCTCGGAAAGTGGTTCCTCCGCTAAGGAATATGAGACTATGCGTTTCCTGCGCCAGCCTCGCGACAGTCGGCCCACATCTCCAGAGTTCGTGTTTATTGTTCCCCTTGCTACTGGTTATTGTGTCGGTCGACGGTGGCGGCGGCGGCGGCGGCGCCGGTGGCCGTGGCGGCGGAAACGCGGGCTACCCACCGCATTGGACGAATGTGACGCCATTGGACGCGGATGTGCGGACAAAGTATGGGCTGTTGCGCGGGCTGCGAGTGCAGTTGAGAGATCCGGACTTGGTGCCAATTCATGCATTTCTCGGCGTGCCCTACGCAACCCCGCCCACCGGGGACTACAGGTGAAACTGATGCTTTCCATTGATGATAAACTTTAAAAATTACACTGCAGTGGAATTTTGCTTTACAATGAAGCTGTTGGTCCCTAACAGAAAAACCTATTCAACGGCACTATAGATACAGTTGAACCTCTCTAACATTTGACTTAGGGAGGTTTTGATTTTAGGAGGTTTTGAGTTAGGGAAACAATCATTTTTGCTGCAAGGATAAGTAAAAAAATAAATGCAGGAATCTGTAAATGAGGATATTCTGGGCCTAAACTTGCTTCTTAAAGTTTACAACTTGCTGAACTTGGATGCAGGGGTTCATTTGCTCAATTAGTCTTCCACTTCCTTTCAAGATGGATAAAATAATTTTTTTCATTGGCTTTCTCTTTTATGTTTCAATGAAAGAGTAACAAAAAGGCCTCAGAAAATTTGACTTACACAGGTTTGGGAGAAAAAGACTTGGAGTTAGAGAGGATCTTGGTGCACTGTTTCTATGGGGACTAGAAAAAAATTCAAGTTAGGGAGGTTCAATGGTATATATATATATATTTTTTTTAAACTCATTTATAATTCATGACCTGCTTTTTCTTGGCATTGAAAAAGAAGACAGTGAAAAGGAGGTTTTTCTGATATAAAAATTCATTTTCTTGGGTATTTGTACGTACAGGATTTCCGTACCCCATGAGATTTTTGGGTCTACCAAATTATTGGCCTTGCTGGATTTTCTGGCCGCGGGTTTTTTTCTCCCATGGGATTTTCCCTTGCACCCAATTTAAAGCCACCTTATTGTAGCACGCTAATTTATTCAGTGGATTAAATATAGTTCATGAAGTACATATCACGGGGGGAATAAATAATTATATTTTCCATCGCCAAGATCTGAAGGCGCAATAAGTTTGCAGGAACTGCCACTGATGCGTTAAGCCACGCGGTTCTTCAAGTAGCCTATATATTTCATCCATTGCAACTTTTTCAAGTGCTGTGAACATTTTGATCAAATATGCTGTAATTTCCGCGAAAATTTAGAGCGGAACGGATGCAAATCCAGCTCTTGATCTCTCGTTTAATCTCCGGAAAGTTGAATCTTAAAAAACAACTCCAAATGAACGCTAACTCACTTCTGAACTTGATACCCTCTACACTTGTACATGTACTCTTGAATATACAATATATATTTTTTTGCTCTTGTTGTTTTTCCTATTCCGAAATCGGATGCAGGTTCATGCCGCCCATCACATTGCCAGAGTGGGCGGGCACCAGAATGGCGGCGCAGTTCGGATCAGCTTGCGTACAAACTTTCCCGAGATTCCAGTCCACGGACGAGGCACTGCGATCCATGCCGCAGGCGGAGTTAGCTCGCTTGTCGTCCATCGCGGCCCAGTTGGAAAACAAACAGTCGGAGGACTGCCTGTTCCTCAACATGTTTGTGCCGACCGCCAGCCAGTCCGAGGAGGACCATCCAGGTGATGAATTACGGCCCTGGGCTCACTTTTAGTTTTTTGTTGTTGTTGTTTCACGCACCGAACCCAACCCAAGGGCATGTCCCGCCCGAAAATGTTTATCCCCTCCACTCAAGCAGGGCTTGTCTTATTGGGAGTTTTCTCATGAATTTTCCCCGAGGACATTTTTGTTTGTTGCTGCGGTGCGGGGCTTTGAAAAAATCGCGGGCTATTTCCTGTAGGGTGCTTCTCGAGACTGAGAAAAAATTTGGGGTTTACAAAATATCGCTGATGGAGAAAATAGCATTCAGGCAGTTCTGTGACAATTTTTGAAAGTGTTCTCGTAAAAGCAGCTTTGTCAATCCTTTTCAGAGAATCGTTATTCTATAGTTTTTTATCCTACCTTGGAAACGAAGGAAGAGTTTACTGTTATCCAAAATTTCGGAAAGACAAATTCAGTTCAAATTATCTTATATAAAATGGAAGTGACCTTTTCTCCGAATAACAATTCAGACATTTTTTTACCTGCAAAATATATACAGTAATTTCAAGTTTTCAATCTGCTGAGATGCTTTTCTTGAAGTCCAGCTTTCTATATATTTTATTACACTCCTTTGTATTGCTGCCTCTTTGGCTCTTGACTTAATTTTTGTAATACAAGTTTTGTTCTGAGGACTTCAAGGCAGATGTAAAAAAAATTTTCCACTGGTCTTCAACAATTGCATGGATCTTTGACAGTCCGCAGAAAAGTTTATGAAAATTTGCTGGTCCGCAAAATATTTTAATTAAATTTGCCGGTATATGCGAGCCCAAAAGGGTTTTGGAACACTGTCCTATGACAATACAGCTTAGAAATTTTACATACGCGTCTTGCTCTCATAATTTCCATCGGTCCAAACCCGGAAAATTCACGGAGAAATGCGTAAAAATGAGTTGGTTGGATTTATTTTGAGGATATGTGCAGTGAAATAACTGCATAACCAATTTAGTTCCAAGTTTTCGTTGGGAAATTCTGCAGATTTTGCGTCGCAGATCACTTGGTTATCTTAATCGTCTTGAAGGAAAAAAGAAGAACACTTTTCAAAGAAAAGCTTTGTCTTTCTTTCCAATTCGAAATCGTTCTTTTTTAAAGCCAGTAAAGATGTTATGAAGTTCCGCAGGAACTTCGCCGATAGAACTGTGAAAAATACGGGGATTAATGTCACCGAACTTTTCCTGTGATAATACTGTATATCAGTAATGCCAAAGATGCACCTCAATTTCCACAGCATAAATTAAAGAACTGCCTGAAAGTGTGATTTTTTTTTAACGGAAACCAACTTCTTGTCACCGAACACTGTAAGCGTTTTTCTCACCAATTCCGAACTTCCGCGAAAAGTCAAAGAAAGAAGCTGAACAAAAATAGACTGTCTTCAGTTTAATTTCTTTTCCAAGATGTTTTTTCGTTACTTTCAGCCCGATACGTTAGATCAACTATTGCATTTAATTATTATTAATGCATCAGTTTTCGTAGCATTCAGAATTATCAGGAATGAAAAAAGAACCCTGGATTGAACTGTAATATTTCAGCAAGCGAGCTTTGTCATCCGTCAAATTAAGCAGTAATTCTTCTCATCATTTTCAATCTCCCGGCAAGAATTTTTCAAGGAAATTGACATTTTTTGTGGATACCATCTTATAGCTTAATTTACTGCACTTGGCAAAATTCTGAATGACTGTCTATTAGTTTTGACAGCCTTTTATTATTTTAAGCTTTTAAAAATTGGTCAATCTCGTGGTACCATCGGTTCGCTTGACAGGAAGTACTGCACTTGAAATTCAACCCAGGACTTTTAGAAAAGAAGCCATTTCAGTCGATGTCATGACGGACTTCCTTTCATCATCTCCGAGAAAACTACCAGCAAAATAATGGCGCTGAAAGTAATCAAACTGTATTCCTAAGGACATTTTTTGAAATTGCTTGCTGAGATCCGAAAAAAAAGTCTTAGGAAATAGTTGTTCTTCCAGTTTTCTATAGACCACAAATGTAGCTGGAGGAACTTCCGCATAATTTCTATTTTTTTATGGCTGGGATCCACGTCTTTCTCAAATAAAAGCAAAGCGTCTCTATAAATTTTTAAATGTCCTCAAAAATTTCACAAGATGCCTTCGGATATTACTGCGCTAACCGTAAAAAATACAGTAAATTTGTGGCAATGTTCTGATGAAGACAGGAAAAAAATATTGTCTGTGGTTTACGCTGTGCAGTACTCGTATATCTGCTGTGAATGGTTAAATATCTGAGGTCTGCTTGAAAAGGCGAGATTTTGAAAGCAAGACATTTTCTGATAGCAAGCCATTTCAACTTGAGAATAAAAAATAAACAGCTCATCGTTTTCGACCTTTGTCAACATATTTTCGAGGAAAGCTGGATATATTTTTCTGAACATAAAAAATGTAGCATCTCATGGAAAATTGTTGGAGGACGTTCTCAAGTTTTTTGAAAAACTTTTCATAAACTTTAGAGAAAGAACCGTTTAAAATATTGTGTTCAATAATTTAGCTAAAATTTCTACGAGGGCGCCTTTATTGAGATTTTTTCAGTTTTCGAAGCTGTTTAATAAATTGAAGGATACTGGAATGACAAGCTCCCAGAAAGCGCAGTGTTCTACGAAATAAATTTAAAACACAAAATTCTCGCGTTATTTCTCAACGACATTTGGAAAATCGCGAGGAAATTTCGTGCGCGGGAATTTGAATAATATCTTATTCGAGGGAAATTTTTATTTTCGAGAGTACAGTATAATATCTGAAAATTCTATGATTCTGTTCATTGAACTCAAATGAGCAAAAATCCAATTTTATCCCTGATTATTCGTGTGAACTTCGGTCAAATTTTCCAGTGCACAGAGCGAGAAGTGTTCCCTTTGAAGATGCAGTCGTTTGAATCGTTTTTCATGCAAATGTCTGCTTCCGTCAGAAAGTCGACTGTCAATTGAAGGCTTGAGTAGCACTTTAGTCCATTGAAACGATTCCTTCAGTACCATTCTATTTTACGGTCTATGCGTGATATGAATGCAGTTCTTTGAAGTCGTCTCTCGAAATGGTGCCAGGCAACACGTTGAATCATTCCCACCGTATTGCCAAGATCCTGCAAGCTGATACATTCTTTTGTGACAGCTGAATTTAATTTCGTTCGGGAAATACTAGAGGAAAACAGATTTTTCATGCCTAGACCCACACCTTCGCACGAGTTTCTTTTCTATTTCTTTTTTCGTGGCGTAAAGAAAAAAAATGGAGTCAATGAAAAGTTTTACGGCCAGGTTCGATTGCTACTTTTTTCGGCAGCATTAACAGTGTAAAACATGTTTTTGAAATCAAAAGCTGTCGTTTTCCAAATTTTAAAACTTCAGGGGTGTCACGAAAGTTCACCGAACTGAAAAAACCTTTGATTTTTTCTCGAAAGGGGGATATTGTAATGCGTCAACACTCCGTCATATACCCTCATATATAATAAATCTTTTTGTAAATTTAGGAAATTGAAGTTTGAACACACAAAATAAACATTTTCTGTACATCTGTGCACGGAGAAACATCATACAACGAACGCCTTACATAACAAACCGCCTCCAGAAAAGAGTGCGTTGTATGAAGCAGACTGCTGTAAACATCTGATAATTGCAAAAATTAGTGAAGATCAAATCTAAATTAACTGCTTTTCACCTGCCAAAGAAAAACCAACTACGTAGCACAATTAATGCCATGAACAGAAAGTCACCTCATGCAATAAATACATGTCCATAAGGAATTTGTTGAACAGGACAAACTACTGTAAATGTTGTTGCAAAGAGAATGAGAACAGGAAACCTAAGAAGAATTTCTTACTCCATCAGTCATGAACATGCCAATTGTTGATTTCATTTTTTTGGGCCAATTAGATATCAGGAAATCTGATGGAATATTCTAGTCAGATCACGTGATCAGCAGAGACCAGAGAGTACAAAGAAAATAAAAAAATGCGTATTTTATTTCAATTCATTAAGTGCAGTATCCTCATTTCAAAACTAGCTCGAAGAAGAATCGTCTCTTTTGTGCACAAATTTAGTGTTCATTTTATTGTGCTGAATTCTTAAATTCTGAATTTTCTTTGACTCGCGTAAAATGAATAAAATTTATTTAAAAGAACGAGGGACATACTCGTGTATATTCGAGGTGTCCCCTTGAATATACTTGTTTCCGGCTGCAACCTGCTGATTGCTCACATTTCTATGAGTCTGTTTTTTTTTTTTTTGGAAATTGAACTCACAAATGCTGTATATGGACATTTCAACATTTGGCAAATATTCCATCTAAATGAACTGCTTCTGTCCTGCCGAAGAAGCACGGACAGAGGCTAAGACCAGTAATAGAGCATATTGCATAAAAAAAAAAAAACACCTCACATACAAGTCAAACCGCTGTCCAGAAGGAATTCGTTGTACGAGGCAAATACTGTAAAAATCTGAACATATCCACGCATGTCGAAGACTTCATTTGAATGAACTGCTTCCGACCTGCTAAAGAAACACGGACAGATTACGAGAGCAGCCATTGAGTGCTTTGTAAAATGAAATAAAAATTACCTCTCTGACAACGAACTACTGTCTGGAAGGAATTTGTTGTAGGAGGTATAGACCAATGTAATTACCTGAACATCTCAACGATTGGCAAGAATTTCCTCGAGCATTCAGACGGGTATCTAAAAATTCGAGGGAATTCAGACTCAAAAAATTGATTGTCTAAAAACTCTAAATGAACTGCTTCCGAACTGCAGAAGATACACAGGCATTAAGTGCAGCATGATAGACGATTCCTAATTTAAAAAAAAATCACCTCTTGCTCCTACAACAAACCGCACTTCCCATTCGTACGAGGTATAGACCAACACTGTAAATATCTGATTATCTCACCGATTGCCCAAGATTTCATCTGAATGAACTGCTTCCGACCTGCCAAAGAAACACGGGACAAGCATCAGACGAGGAGAGAGGAAAATCGTGCTCAACCCCCCTGTGCAACGCACCACAAACGTCAACGAGTTCCCGTTATCTGGGTTCTGGTTTCGGGTCACGCAAGGGTGATTTCCCCCACGTAGGTTGCGACAAGCAAGAAGAAAAACGCTCGACGACTATCAGTCGGTGTTCATCTTCACGCGATTTCTTGTTCCTACGCATTCCGCGAGATTATTTTTCGTTTTTCCATTATTATTTTTTTTTGTCCCTGCTGGACAATGGACTTGCATTGATCCGCGGAAAAATGTTTTCGATTTATCTCCTTGCCGATAGCTCGAAGAAGGAAGCGGGGGTGGGGGTTGCAAAAGAAAGGCTCTGGTGTTTCCCTGTAGTGTCACCTCACTCAATCCCATCGGAAGTGATCTGGTACCCAACCAAAAGCCCCCCTCCCCCTAGATCAAAAGCCACCCGCTGAAAGCCCCCCTAGGTCAAAAGCCCCCCTCCCCTGCCAAAAGCCCTCACATTTTTTTTAAAAAGTGAATTTAAGTTTCATAACAGTGTCTGGTGGCCCTGAAAAGGGCCATTTGGTATCATTAGTCCTCAAATGGACTGTTTAATAATCATCTTCAAAATTGCCTTCTGCTGCCTCTTCCTTAGTGTCACTAATGCTCTCCATGTCATTTTCTTCTTGATGTGGCCCCCTTATCTCATCTCCTTCTTCATTAGTACATTCCCAGCATCTAGTACTGGCTTTTGTGTTCTTAACCATGAATAAAACCCCATTGTAGTATGCCTTTTGACTGCCCTTCTGATTTTTGATGATCTGACATGCACCAGCCATTGGATCAACAAAGTGAACTGTATATTTTGCAGAAGTTGGCAAGTGATGCTGCTTTGATGTTCAAAGAATCACTGATTACCACTGCAAGTGAGGAATCCCTTTATATACTCAACTTAAAAACATATTGGTACTTGGCTTTGTGCTGGGCCTGCTGGTGAAAGGTGCAGCTTACTCTCAAGAGTTACAAGAATATACCTGTAATCCCCAATTTTTGCACCAAGGGGGGCTTTTGGCGGGGGGAGGGGGCTTTTGACCTAGGGGACTTTTTCCAGCAGGGTGGGCTTTTGGACTTCACCCAAGTGATCTAGTCTCCTGTAAGCATATTACTATGCCAGTTTCCAAGAGGAACGTATTTACACTGATTTGATGTAATAAAGGCGGAAATCAATGGAATCTTTAAATCATTTTATGAACGTTTGAAACCACGCAAAAAATTATTCGGAATCAGAGAAAACCGTTCCTCTACTGTTGATCGAACAGCCGATAACATGATTTAAATTGCCACGCTGTTCAACGCAGGATATATTAGTGAGTGGTTTTTCGATAAATTTTACGAAAATAAAATTTAGAGAGGAGATTTCAAATCTGATATGGCTCCCGTGTTTCAATCGAATTGAAATAATTCGGCAGGAATGTTGAGGATTCAGGAAATTAATTTTCCTCGCCTTCGCAGTTGACAATAAATAGATTTCGCAACTGTTCAACGTTTTCTCCGTTTAATTGAATTCAACGGGTTTTCGACGAATGCATCCGCAAAAAGTAAAAATCCATCGTTTTCGGAAGTTTTTTTTTGGGCCCCAGAGGTTCTTGTAGATTATTTTTCAAGCGTAAGTCAGTGGCAGAACAACCAATGTCATGATGACTTCAGAACTTAACACGAAATTTTATTTATTTTTGAAACAGTATTTTTTGCATCGCGTAGCTCGAAAGAAATCTTGCTCACGATGCCTGTCATTTTGTGATAATTTCAAAAATCATAATATCCCTTATATAAAACATGATTATTAACGAAAAAATTGTTCTTTCCTGGATTTATTTTATTTCAGACGATATCGATCATCGTTATAATTTCCCGAAACTGTTTTCATAATTTTCATATTTATTTAGCCGTTGAATCATTCAGCATTTGATGAAACATACACGAAGGAAATCTAATATCGATCGAGGGTTGAGAGGACATAAAGACACCTTACACTTTTTCTAAAATAGGAATTATATACCAGTCTCTTGATCCTTCAAAAAATTTGGGGCACAACCCTCGAAAAATACCTCTATACAGGAAATATAAAATATTACCCTCTTGAAATTTCCTGACAATCGGGGCTTGCAAAAATGACCAACATTCTCAATACTATGGATTGTATGCGGAAGTTCAGCGCAACGTTCAAGCACAAGTGCTGGGACCAATACTCTTTTATGCATCATTTTTCGATGAGTGAATCGTTTTCTTGACCTTGAAATATGACAATAAGTAGCCCATTTTCTTCCTCGCTTCCATCCTATAGGGAAGGAAATGGAAGAAATTTCCTCAAACCTCTTCCAACTTGGTTGGAGCAAATCCCCCCATACTCTCATGCATGCGAGGACGCGAGCAGTATCCCATTTTTCTTCTCTTTTTTTTACATTTATTTTTCCTCCCTTTCAGCTTCTTCTCTCACGGACTCAAACACATATTCCAATGCAAGAAAGATGCCAGTCCCTGATGCACACACATTCGCCAGCTCTCTTTTACACCCCAGAATACAAAAAAAAAGGGAAGCACATACTACATAAAGTGCGCTTGACGTCGTCGAATCCAATTCTTTCGCATGGCAGCGATGCACGGCTTCGTATATTACGTATACTTGTGGATGAAACGACTAAGACGGTGATTTCCCCCCCCCCCCTATAGATATTACCCGGGGTTCCACTTTTCATAATGACATCGCGAACAATTGAGACAGTCTTTTTTTCCTGTCGATGTTCAACCTTTAACCCGTTTTCATGTGAGGGTTTTGGTAATGTCAATTTCAGTATCTTTTTTGAGTTCTCCAGGAAACCATTGAATTGGGTTTTCTGGTCGGTTCGTTCGCGGCTTCATGTTGGTTGACGCAAATAATATTTATCCGTGCCAGGATTTATCCGCAAAATTTTGTGCACCAAGGTGTAGAAAAAAAGGGGGGAAATGGTTAGAAGAGCCAAAGTTGGAAAAAATTCTGAATTTCTTTTGCATTCCTGCAGAAAAATTTGCCAAAAAAAAAAAAAGTTACTGTTAAGTGGCTTTTTTTCTGAATTCCTGCTTTAGGATTAGCATTGGGGGATTAGCGGAACAACGGCTTTACTTTTTCAGGAATTTTCCCGACTTTAATTGGCCACTCATCAGCCAAATCTGCATTTCGGTTGGGTCAAAATGAAATGCAGGAGCCTGCAAAAAAATCCCAGCACTGCCACGCAATGCAAAAGAACCCATTGCTGCCCATAAGGGTTAAAAAGTTATTTGATGATGCTTCTTCAGTCAATAAGTTTGACTGGAAATATTTTTAATCGGGTCCGGAAGTACTGTATTACTAATCGGGAGGAATGTTTTCATTATTTTTGTTTTTGCATATTTTCACGTCAAAGAAACTAATTACAGTATAACAGTGTCAGAAAATGCTTTACGTTCATTGAACAAGAACTTTTGGATTAAAACGTTTAGAAATCAATGAAAGGCTCGTCTATGAAGTTGAAAAATTGCAATGAAAAACATGTTCAATCCACAGAAATTAAGCCAGTCTGTAGAATCTGTTGGTGTCTTGAATATCAAAAAATTACGATAACGCTTTTCTTTATATTGAAAAAAAAGTTTTTTTTTTCGCACGTATTTCACTGCATTGATTCGGAATAAGGTACAGTATTCAATGTTCATCGGTTAGCGGTGAACATTTCCAAATAGTTAAGTGATGTTTTTTTTCATACAGTGCAATTCGGTTGAATTCGGTTAAAAGACGGAATTAAGTTTCGTGCAACATTTCATACAGCGCTATTTTAATATTTGAAATACACATATACACATATGCAAGGGCATGAATGAAAGAGCACAAATGAATAGTATAACTTAGTGTGTACAGTACTTGAGCCGCATTTCTTTTGACTGTACTGTTGTGTAACTTTGAGATCCAAAAAAAAAAAAAAAAAAACCTGTTCAAACCAGCAGAAAAAGAAGACTTCATTTAAATCTTAATACATTATCGTACCGTATATTACATGTATCCGGGAATCTCAAGTGCCCCTGAATTTGGCGACAAGCGTTTGGATCTCTTTGGTTCTTGTCAAAATGCCATGGGGGCATTTTGTTTTAAAATTAATGCTTCTTTTGATGACAAGATTTCCGTAACGGCACCGATTTACGTTTCCAGACGGAACTAATGTGGCTCGAACTGCGTAGTAGATTATGGCTGTGCCGTCAAAGAATGTGCGTGGCGGAACCCCAGTGGAGCGATGGATTAAATTACTAATATCTATGATAATCTGGTGGGCGCCTCACTTGTTGACGGGGGTATTAGCCCCAGGGTGTTGATGTCTGAGGCGGAACACGTAAACCTCGCTGTCTAGTCTGGGAACACAACCATATCTGACTCATGCAAAATCCTACAATTGAAATTCAATCTTGAAAAAAAAAATTAGGAAAATTCAGACAGACTCAGCTGATTAATATTCCTACTGCCATATTTATTCCAACAGCATCACACACAAAATTTTTTCTGGAAAATAAAATTCTGGAAAATTTATAGCAGGAAACGGGGTGCCTGCCTCACTGAATGGGAACGCTTTTTTAAAGTAAATTTTAAAATTTTAGTGATTGTAGCACTCAAATCAGAGAATCAATATAAAAAATCAGAAGGTACACGTGTAAGCCTTTTCACGTTCAAAACAAAAATTCACTTGATTTTTATTTGGCTTTGTTTAATGCTATACTTCTAACATTTTTGAATCAAAAATTAAGATTTCTGCCTACTGTGGACTTCATGGTATTGGAATTATGGATCACCTGAAACTGTGATAGACAAATATCTTTCTACCCAATTTTTACTCTGCAAAATAAAGTTGCACACCTTCTTGGTGGGCATGGGTTGTACTTGAGTATATATGGTATACTCATGCACAAGTCAACCTTTATTATTATTGATGTATGGCTTTCATAATTGAATGACAATTATTAGAAAGTTCAATCATGCCACAAACCATTCCTGCAAAATGTGTCACCAAAGTTTGAGCTAAAATCACTACTTTTGCTTTTTATCCTTCTCTTGAGTTTAGTAGAAGCAATTAACATGTTTAGTCTTTCTAATGTGGTGTCAGTTCCAGAATGCCCAGAATTTCTCACTGAAACTCTTGTGTTGGTTATTCTGATGAAGTTGTGGGTGAAGTTCACGCAAAAGGAGGCAACAATTTGAAAATAAAAGGCAGAATTAGCCATGGGGTCCAACTGGGAATTTCTTTTATGAAATCCCAAAAGAAAAAGATGAAATATATTTCAATTTTAACCCCAAGAAATTCACACACTTCTTCACAAACACACAGCACAATTGATAAAGATAACCTTCACAGTCACAAGATTGCAGCACACATCCACATCAGTCATTTCTTTTGCACACCTGATTTGTTGAAACCCTTGAAGGGAGCAGATTAAAATCTCTAGTATGCAATTAATATGGCTGCCATCTAACAGCAGTCAGTGTTCAAGTATAGTGGTACATTAAGGTATGATTCCATCACAGAAGTAGTAAATAAATGAAAGCTTCTGGACATGATCCTGAGCATGGAAATCTTGAACACATTTAAATCCCCAAACTTCCATGTACCAAATTTCAGATAATTTCCTTCAAGTGTTACCAATTTTTGCATTTTCAATTTAATCACCCACAAATTGGATTGCTGATGTTCATCAAGCTGCCGTTGATCGATGAGCATCCCTGGTATAAGAAAAATGAAAGCATTGAATGCATGTACTGAGGGAGTGCTTTGTTCCTGTCGTCATGCAAAACACCTTAGTGCCAGTACTGCGGCAAAGGACGAGGCATTCTTGGGTTATGACCCAGAATGCTGACCGAGTTCCAGGTCACGAAGTCGGGCATTAATCAAGTCACGACCGTGGGCAGGCGAGAATGTCTCCGGAAATTCAGGCTTTATTGCTCCCGTTTTCGCCCGCTTTTGGCAAAAGACGTTGACAAAAGGACTGTGATGGCGGCAGTCCTTATGATGATGTACCAAGTGTACACGGATGACTGCGGTATGTTCCAAAAGCCCCGTGTTCCACATGAGAGCAGTTGAAAAGCGATTGTGCGGCAATGTCGTCAACGCGAGACTCGACTCGCTGCTTGACTTTGATGTCTCGGAACGCGGTCATTTCGTGCCTTGGATCTTGCCAAGGTTTCTCTGTGTGTGTCGGTTTTACGAAGACAACGGAACTTCAGTCATCAGTGAACAAATACTGACAGCATTTCCTGCATTATCTAGAGTTTCTAGACCATATTTAGATTTATAAAGCCGAGCATCACGAGAAACGGTTATTGAAACCGATTTATAAATTCGCTGGAGGTCAAGATTTCAAAAAGAAATCTTGTCAAAAAGTGGAATATTTCTGCATTGTCAATGTGGATTAAAATTTCTATATAATGGAATCTGTTACGATGTTGTGTGATTCCCAAGAAGGCTCGTAGTTAATAGCTAAATACACTCAATATTTTTAAAATTAGCATTGAAGTCTAAGGGAAGATAAGACTCACTGACTTAGGGACATTCCAACATCAGGACACTCTTGAATCTTGATGCATCAATTATGTCCGCATGTTGGGGTCTCACTATATTTAACCTTCTGCGGAATACTTGGAGGAAAACGGTCTCTTAAAACTATTTCATGATACATTATCAGCATAGCTAGACACTGAATCTTTCCAATATTAGTGCTGGGGCGTTCATTCAGCACTAATTTAGCATGATATCAATTTATTACAAATATATCTATCTGATTGTACGCAGGCAGAGGAAAAGGGGCACGGTTTTAAGTATTTGGAGCTCTTTTCCAGCCTTCTTCATATTTTCAAGGACTAGAAACCGCACATCATCACAAAGTGCATGATACCGAAATACTGTATATTTATGCACAGGTGGACTCTTTTTACGACGCTCTTGTCTACACAAATTTTATCAGTACGCTATTGAAAAATTCTTTTGTTCCCACAAAGTTTTATACCTATGTTATAAGGGTTCTCTTCAACGAAATTCTTTCTTTACGACACATTTTTTTATGGTCCTAGAATTTTTTTTCGTTGCGAGAGTCCAACTGCTGCTGCACTAGAAACGAAAAGGACTCTTCAAGACAATATAATCATACGAGCAACTTGCGATTGAGGTCATTATTTAAATTGTTAAGTTTTCGAAATATGAGGTTTCATAAAAATGTACGGCAGCATTCAGAAGTATTTCTCTATGGATCCACTGATTTACTGTGGTTCTTGGAGCCTGAATGCTCTGAATCCTATAGTAGAAAAACATTCTAGGAATTATCACAACATACATTTTCAATGCAAGAAAAAGCTAGAGTTCGTAACAAGTCCTACCGTTGAACCTTAGTTTGGAAATGAAAGCACTATGTTACTGGACATGGACTGGATCGACGTTTTCAAAACAAATAAAAAAGGAAAAGAAATAGTCCGAAAAAGCCCTTCTTATACCCAGACACGAAATGACTGATGCTTTTCGTATTATCGCGACCAAGCCGTTCGTCTCCGTCGATGCTCCCGACAACAAAAGGATTTTTCTTTCGCTTTCCTCAACTTTCAGCATATACTCGTATGTAGGTTTTTATTTTTTTTTATTTCTCATCTCCCCCCGAAGTCTGGGCTTTATTGGTTTACGTGGTCCGTTCGTGGTGGTGTACATTTAAAACCGCAGAAAAAGAAAATGGAACAGAAAAAGGCGGGGAAAAAAGGATCCGAAGAGGAAGGAAGGTCCAGGGATTCATTAGGAGACGTCAGGGGGCCCCGAAGCGCCGTATTTCAAACCCACGTCTGGTGACACGAGCAGATATTCAAACTCCATCAGTCATGCGATTCTTGGTTGTTGGGTATATATATATATACGGGCCTGGTTTTCGGTTGGTTTTTGGCATGAACCTGTCAGCTTATCCCAGCAAAACATCCAGTCAAACAAGAGGACATGGCCGTGGGATCACATTATCCCTTATATGGTGCACTTTGTACGTGTTGAAAAAAAAAACTCTGCTGCTTTCTGCTTTTACTTCAAAATGTTCCAAGTAATTATTCTCCAAGACTCTAATTCATTTTTTCTTTTGTTAAACAAATAATGTGTATGTTCAGAATGAGGGAGTTGACCTTCGTTTTGATTTTTTGCCACTCTAGAAACAGCACTGGCTGATTTTGTCACGGCATAAAAATGCTCATGGAGATCCTCAAGGAATGTTTATCCTCTTCAAAGTGAAATAATTCAAGTACTCCATAAAACCCATCAGCTGCTCTTCAATTTGTCTGTGTCATCTAATTTTTTCAATGCTCGTTGAAAAATATTCTTTACCAAATTTCCCTGCTTCTGTTTTACGAGCATAATGTCGACGAATAATTCTATGGAAAATTGGAAAAACGAATATGACCTGAAAAAAAGATGAGTTTTAATTGCGACTGGGTCATAAAATGGCCCAAAGAATAGAAATGCAAGCCATGAATTTATTCTGCACACTATTATTGTACTAGATAGCTCTTTCTACCTTCTTATGACAAATATTGAAAAGAACCCTCACGAACAAAATGACAAAATGTTCTTTGCCGTCATATTCTGTCCGATAAAGTGAACCAGTGCTCGTGTGCCCATCCAATAGAAACCATTCGCCTAAAATTAAATCCTTGTTGTTCCTGTAATTATCTTTTTTCCAAGAACCAAAACACTTAGTTCATTAAAGCAGGTTCCAAGAACCAGTAGGCAAGAAGGATTTACGAAAATCTCGTACGTATATACTCGTACGTATATACATGTGGACTTTTAGCTCGAATCCATACCCTGGGGACTCGGGTATCCCTGAAACCCCCCTTGTTGGGTGTGTGCATATCTCTGACATTCCTCTGAGTGGGTGTTGGAAAGAAGAGCTGGAACACCGGGTTTCCGTGATTGCCATCCTTTAGCTCATGAGCACCTAACCGACTAATGGATGCTTCTTCTCCGCGTCTCCGTTCGTTTTTTTCCTTCTAAGACGCGTCAGGGCTTTTTATAAAAGTTTCAATGCTTACGTTTGGTCCAGGGACCTCAAAAAACACACCCTCAGTAACATATACTGCAATGTGTAACAGTCATTCTATTCCAATATTGTAGAACTGAAATGATTTTACCTGATTGGGACCGTCATCTGCAGTTCAATCGATCAAACGATCGATTCCCTGATTCAGAAGTATTTTTCACGTGGCATTTGAATTTTGCTCGTCGTTCACATTGTAAATTTTTTATCGTTGAGTCAAGCAATGCGTCTTTTCAGGATACACCATGAATCAATCATACTGAATCTTTTATATCAACGAAAATTATAATTTTTATGGAATCTGACAATAATTTATAACGCAGCCAAAAAAATAGATAACTTCGAAGTACGGGAAAAAATATTTGGATAATTCCTTGTATATTTCTTTTCTCCTGCATTCGAAAATTTAATAAAACTGAGAAAGAATTGTTTAGGTTGCCACCTTTCTTCGTACTGTGATGCCCGAAATTTTGATTATAATAAAAAAAAGGCTGCGAAAATTGTGTCGTAAAATTCTTTTTCCAGCAAAAAATAGTCCGAAACTGCGAAAGTTTAATAAATTATGCATTGAATAATTTTTTAGGATTCGATTGAAAAACTATATTGACAGAAATTTCTTCGTGCATTTCAATCCTCCGAACAGCAAACATTTGAAATTTTAAAACCCGTCTAGAAAAAATGTAGTTTTGAAGTTTGAACGAACACTGCAATATACTGTACATGTAATACTCACGTCTTACATGACAATTTCTGGAACGCAGTTTTTCCGATAAGCAAAAAAAAAAAGGCATAAAAAAGAGCTTTTCCTTGACTTGAGTACATTTTAGCTCCTCTAGTGTCCCTTATAACCGCTTGAGAAGATTGAGTGCATTTTGCTGATGGCAGGTGCAATTCATTTTCGGGAACTTGGCGGACAACCCTTTCCGTGTTCGGCTTATACCCTGTTTCTTCCTCCTCTATTCCTCTGATGTGTTCTTTAGCTCGAGACAAGAGCAAACAAGTTGTAGGAAGATGTCGTGTTAGGGATTGTCTTCTTCCGGATCCCGACATTTTTCTTTTCGCTAATTGCCAGCTTTGTGCGGCACTCAATTTTTCATGGGTTCGAGCAGCACAGGCAGGATTTGTTCCCGCGGTTCCAGGGATGATTGATTTATTGGGGAGGGCTGCGGTGATCAAATCACCCTTTGCCGTGCAGATGTTACTTAGTTTGATATGATAGATTGCCGAAAAAAAAGGTTACGCTTGACGCATATTAATTGATCAAGGTGTTAGCCAAAAGTCAGATTACCCATTTGTGGTCGTATCGAAGAAGAACAAATTACACTGGCCGGCAGTACAATGAAACATTCGAGTAGCATTTGAATCCAATTAAAAAATTTATACAGTCTTTGGAAATTCATTTTCTTCATTTGCCGAAACAATCATCTGAATGAGGAATTAATTCAGTGGCACGTCAGGTGACGGCACGCAGCAAAAAAAAAAAAGAGTTACGTTACGATTTTAAATTAAAAATCCGGTAAAAAGTTTGTTAGACATTTTATTAGAAACTTCGTACATGGAAATTCGGACAGTCCATAAGATGCAAATAGCCTCGATTTCATGGAAATCACGTAGAGAACCGTTCAACGCGAAAATTCAGCCTGAAAATTTTGTTATTTGGCCGGAATTAATGTAAATTATAGTAGCCAGATTTGAATTTCATGAAATTTCTGCTGCGCACATGAAAAACGAGACGTTTTCCGAAAAACGTCATCATATCCTCGGTCAAAATTTTTTAAATAATTATCACCACACTCATGCATTTGTTAAAATGTTGCCCAGTGCTGAATGAAAGTTTTTTTGAGTGTCGATGGGTACAGATTTTTAGCGGGAAAAATCGTCCTGAAATACAAGAAATTTTTGAAGAGAAACAAAAAACGTTCGAAAGAAAAACTATTTTTCGAAGTTGATTACTCTCGCGAAGATCATTAGTATTGTAATCATATTTATCAGCTGATACGCAGTAAAAAAAAAATCTTGCCAATAATGAGACCTGACCAATTCTGTCTTTCTATATATATATATATATATATACCGTATATATACCGTATTTACTTGAGTCCAACACGCACCTTTTTCCCCGAATTTCAGAAGAAAAAAATGTCATATGCGGGTACAAAATTTTCAAGAAGTTTTACGATTTAGGAAGATCTGCGTGCATTATTTATATATACCGTATATATATATATATTTTTTATATATATATATATATATATAGTCTGTTCGTCCGCTTGTCACGCATTGATTGCAAAACTAGTACCCTGCAGCTCATTCAGTGACTAAGAATAATCTCTTCCGGTCATTCGCCTGCTCCACGTACTGTATATATAAATGCGTGCACACGCCATGACATTGCAATACGTAGGAGGGGTTTCTCAAAGTTTTCTTGTGATTGCGAAAAGAGTTTGCGAAGAACTCCGGCCTCGTTCCACAAAGTGTCGCCTTTGAGTGGCACTTTTGAGGTGTTGTCGTTCAATGGAGCGCAAAGTACGCATTTTCTTGAGCTTGTTTCCTTCCCAGACTTGACGTGGCAGAAAATAGTGCACGGCAATCTAGGAGGAAATCTCGTGTTGTCTGGTTCATCCTTCCAACCTACTTGGGATCATCTGGTGCAGAAATTCGTTCCCGCGAATTTTGGGAAATTTCAAAGCGTCAGTGACACGATCAGACGAGGATTTGTGAAGAAAAAATGATCGATCAATTATATGAAATGCCGTAATTATAAAATTCTAGAAATAGCATTCCTCATTTTAATAATTTCCAATGAGCTTAGTAACCGTTCAAAAAGTTCGCTTTATGAGCATTTATTGGAATTTGTTTTGCATCTTATTGAAGTGAAAAAAACGGCTTTGGTTTATTAGACTCCGTACAGAGTATGTTCGGAAAATCGTGAGACTTCGGTGAAATGCTACTCATCTGCATATTTTTATCCATAATATTTCTTCGTGGGGATCCAATGCTTTGGAATAAAATAGATCGAAAATCTTAGCGTTTTAGATTTCAAGTTTTATTATTCATTTTTTTGACGCATAGAAGTGATTATAGCTAATCACGCATGATGGAAATTTTTTCAACGGTAGCATTATTCGAATATTTTTCTGAACATTTTTTGTGGGTATGTTGACAACAAATCGGTCCCAGGAACGTACATTAGGGTTTCCGAAGATAGAGCCCAGAATAGGCCAAGAAAATGGGAAACACTTCGTGGATTTTCGGACTTCCAGGGAGCATCGTCCAGTGAATTGACATTGCAATTGCTCACAGAAACAGACCACAAAGAGGTTTAGGACTCAGAAGAAAGCATCTTTGATGCGAACATTGATATGATCTGATATCAAGAATTTTTTGGGATTATAGAACGATATTTCGTACTGTAATATTATTACGT
The DNA here is from genome assembly GCA_905338405.1 of Notodromas monacha. Taxonomy (NCBI): domain Eukaryota; kingdom Metazoa; phylum Arthropoda; class Ostracoda; order Podocopida; family Cyprididae; genus Notodromas; species Notodromas monacha. The sequence goes on along the minus strand of CAJPEX010001505.1, from coordinate 15,354 downwards.
ACGGTGGGATTGTATTCGTGGTAAAATGCAATTCTCCCGTTTTTGCATTTAAAAAAATTGCATTCATGAGTGCATTTTATATTTATGAAACAAGCTGCACTCACATTAATTCCCATGTTTCCTGGATCACATGATTCAATGGCTTCTTCTCATGAATCTATCACCAGCTTAACATCTCCTCGAACACGACTTAATTCGAAGAGAAAACAAACAGGATTCTACCTCTCTTTCCCAAATTGGAATTCGGTGAAAATCGAGGATGAATTTGATCATTTTGTTAGTCAGAACCAATCAATGCAATTCATTTGCGAATTTAAGATGCAATCCAGTGCAAGACACTATTTAATATTAGATTCCATGGACTGTAAGACAACGCGAATTTTGGTCCACTTTGCCCGAGAAAAATTGCTTCGCGTGTTTAAAATAATTTAAAAGGAGAATTCATTCTTGATTTTTGGATTCTCGTAACTTTTGAGATTGGACAGTGCTCATTTATTATTAAGGTCTCTTCAAAATTTTTGAACAACACAATCTTGCGTAATCAAAAAAATAATTGATACCGTAACTTTAAAAAATTTCCTGATTCCAGAAGAATACAGTACTTCAGTACTTGTGTTCCACCTTCCATCATGTATACTATAATTGTAAAGATTCTTTTTTTTTCAATGGATTAATATCAAATAAATACAGACAGATATAGAGTGTATATACTTCCATGAATATAATAAAACGCGGACAGAAACTTATTTTTGGACTGGTACGCGCATCATTGTCCAGCAATCTGTCTTCGCAAAGAATTAGAAAAATGAACCAGAAAGGTTTCTTGTTGGCAAGTTCGATCATGTTCTTCTTTGATTACCTGATTATAATCGATGCATTCCATGCAGATGTACAGTAGTGAGATGTTGGGAAATATATTTTCCCCCTAGACTATGAATTACTATGTATAGCGATTTTCAAAACTCTGTTGGGGCAAATAAAAGGGGCTGGGGTCACACATGATTGCCTGACTAGTGAAAGTTTTCAGGAAAAGAACCTTTTGATTAGAATTAGCAAACAATAAAGTAAGAAATTGCGATGCATTTTTTGCTACTAAAATGTTCTAAAAATGGAATATATGCATAATTCAATTTCCTCGAGGTTTTTCATTTTTTATTTTTTTATTTTCTACTTGTCCTGAGATGTCAGGTAAATTAATAATACATTGTATCTTCAATCCCACAAACTGACTTGATTTCATGGCACCTATACATAAGTGCATAACGAGCGATGTGAATTGTGAAGATAACAGTGATTGTCATGAATTCTGGAAGCAAATCATGTTCAATATGTTAGTGATTTGTATCTCGAATCATTTGAAAATTAGAATGCCATCGATTTTGCATATAAACATTAATGCATTGATACTTGGATGCATCAAAGAAGGACAGAAAAATTTTCGTTTGGACATAAAAAGCATTTTCTGTCAAACAGTCATTTCCGTAAATTTTAAACACTTCCAGTCCATGTTTTCCGTTTGTAAGTTGAACAATTCTTCCTTCAAGTACATAGAGTTTTTTTAAATCATGAATTACTGTTTTCACTCAAGCACCATGCAGTACCCCCAAATATGTTTAAAACCAGAATATTTTCAAGAAAAATGGATGAAAAGGGTTTCCCCATGCACTTATGAGTTATGACGCAGACCCTAGTTATTCCAAATTTCAGACCGTAAGTGATAGTGAACAGAACACAACTCGAAAAATTTACATTTTTATTCTCAGATGTAAGATGAATTCAATTGCACTCGGGAATCAGGATTTATAACCAGTTCAACTGGAATCCCTAATTAGGAAATTTATTTCCGATAGCTTTCGAAAATGAATATCGGTCTTATATTTTTCTGCCATGTAATTCATATATGACGCGTATGCCCAAAAATTTGTTTCACTAAGAATGTAGTTATACACGTGTGCTGGCTCCCCATTTCTCTCCATCGAATTTTTTTTCTGTTTGGACGTGGCATGTGTGAGAATGTACTAGAATTTCATGTAAACATACTCGGTGCGATCACGTTCTGATGAATCCAATGAAAAGGTGGGGCCAGAAACTTTCGGGCCGGCCATACGCAGTGAGCATTGTCCGGCGAACTGACACCATCATTAATCCCGGAACGACTTCATTTTTCAGCGACTGCCGGTATGCCGTATCCCGTGATGGTCCTGGTTCTGGGCGACGGGTTCGAGTGGTCTGCCGGGCATTTGCAGGACGGGTCCGTACTGGCCAGCTACGGCGCCGTCATCGTCGTCACGTTCAACTTCCGCCTGGGGCGCCTCGGTCAGTGTACTGCTTTCATATTTCCTCGTCGTTCATTTGTGCCGCCCTTGCTTTCCCCTCATTTCCTCTGCCATTGTTTCCCGGACAGGACACGAAAGGAAAAAAAATATATAATAATTATAATTCCTCTTTTTTTCTCAGGTCTTCCCTATTATTGTTATACTGTACCTTTTCCTGATGGTCAATGCTGCCGTTAATATATACGTAGTCTTCGCTTATTACGATGGTTGGTTCATAAGTTTTGAGACTTTTCGAAACTGATCCAACGGAGTGTCATTAATTGAAATTTTTTTTTTTTTAATTGCATAGCCTCGTCATTTGGCAACCTTTTCCTGCTGCTTAAATTTCTCTCCGGCGAATTCAGTTCATTTTTTCATGGGATAAATCCAACATCAAAATAGTGTCAAAAATCGAGTTCGGTTGATTGATTAAAGACACCCCGCGACTTTTGGCTGTTTCCGACAATGACGAATGACCCGAAAAATGATTGATTTTGAGGATAGAGAAACTTTATTTCCGCAGTCGAAGAGCAGCAGTTGAATCAACTGACGAAACTCGATTTTCAGCATTGTTTTGATCATTGGATTTATAAAAAATGCTTTAAAATTGTTGGAGAGTACCAGCAATGAAGTGTTGCCAAATGATGGGGCTATGCGAGTAAAAGAAAACTTTTGAATTGTTGAAACTCTATGGGATCTATTTCAAAAGGTTTCAAAACTAATGAACCAACCTTTGTATTTGCTCTGTCTTGCCGAAGCTGAGAATGTTTTTTTGAGGAGGTTTCCCGCTGAATGTTATATATATTTTTTACACGTTTTCATTCATCCGCTATTATAAACAAATGCCAGAAGTTGCCGAAGATTCAGGCCATTGCCTTGCTACAATTATGTCATCCTGTTGATGTTTTGTTCCATCACTTGAATGCCGCAGGTTTCCTGTGGTCCTTTTTTGCTTGTTCGTTCGAAATGGTTTCTTTTTTTGCTTGTGATGTGTATATGTATATACACGTGGTGGAAATTGAGGACACGAAATGCGCGGCTTCAGTACGTTTGCACCATTCATCTTCCCCGGGTAGACGAATGTGTTACAAAGTTGGAGAACTCACGGACATTCCCTGATGCATAAGGGGATTTATAAAAGTTCTCACACTTGCTAGATCTTTACTCCGATTTTCCAATCGCAGTTCAATGACTCGTCATTTATCCCATCTTTATTTGGGCGAAGCTGCGTGGTGTGGGAAATGGCTACGCCATGAAAGAAAATTTGAGAAAACTTTCGAACTTTTTTTATTAAAGAAATAACCTCTCATGATATCAATGACATTACCCTAAAATGTTTCAATATTTTTGAAAAACTCCCAAGAAAATAAGTTTTGGTCCCTCTTAAAGCCCCGGTTATTAAAAAATCGGTGTCTGAGATTAAATGGAAAATTATCTTTCACAGATTCATTTAAAAGCCCGTTTGATTTGATCGAAGGACGAGAAGCTGCCAAAATTCAAAATTTGCGATAAGTTTCGATTTATTCTAGGTTATATGATCTGCTGAACATTTCGTACATGAACAATCAAACGAAAAGCTAGTCGAAGGCTGTAACCCTTTCCGAGCTTTCCACGATCGATTAATTCGTCTTTGAAAACGATAATTACCTTTTAATTTTATCCATTTAGAAGTGTATCATTTCCTACGGATTCCAATTAATCTTTTGAATGCTAACCACGATTCGTAACCGTAATGAACGAATTTTCTTTTTTGCATTTACCCTTCGAAAATATTCGAATGTACGCAAATCTTCAATCAAATATAGTCCGATTCAAGGGCAGATCAGAGCAAAGAGATCTTGATTTTATAATCTGCCTTCCAAAACTTTGTGATGCACATGCAATGATGTAAGAGACACAGAAAAACTAAAAAAAGCTGTATTCTTATCCTGGTGTTCTATGTACGCGAGTATATATCCCGTAAAACTGCGAAAGTTCTGCGAAAACTTTTGAAAGTGTCCACTAACGGAGGTTCGTTAATATGTTGGAAAATTCCGATAGTGCATGAGAGTTTTATCGATTGAAGATGAAATATCACTAGAATGCATCGATTTGCATCCCATCGATTGTCTATATGTTGTGCATCTAAGAAAATGGCTGCCTTGAAAAGTTCTCACGGAAATTTGAGGCATGTTTTTTTTTCGAATTCGCGCATAAAATGAGGAGCTCATAAATGTCGCATCGACAAGCATAACCGATTCATATATGCATCCAATAAAACATAGAACCACAAAAAATGAAAAGATTGAAAAATTCTAAAAATTTAGCTCACGAGATTACGAATATAATAGCTTTTCATCCGACAGCAAAATTTAAGCTCGTGCCGTGATCTGAACAATATTTCGTATATTGCATTATGTTGCTTAATTGTTATTAATTGGCAAACTATGAGAAATATTACCACGAGATTGAACTTGAGTGCTATCGAGAAATGTCGTGTGAAGTATGTTTGAGACGGGTTATGTTCCTGAAATATTCAGCATAACCCTCGCCTCAAACATTTTGAAAGCAAAAATTTAAAAATTTCGTATCCCCTTAAACCCGAAGATAAACTCTGTGACACGTACACCGACCTGAAAAGATCTGCAAAATAAAGTACGCATATTTATTGTCCCTTTTTAATAAACGACTTACCGGAAATCTATAGCGAAGGATGCTTGAGCTTACAGAGAAAGGCTTTGGAAAAGTGCAATCTTTTTTTGGCTAATTATTGCAGATATTTTGCTGAAATGCTTGTCGTCAGAGTGTCAGACACACACATGGTGACATGCTATTGAATATTGCCGTGAGAGAAAAAAAAGAGAAATAAATGTTGCGCAAATTGAATTTACTGTACCAGGTTTGATTTCCGGAAGATATTAGTCCGCGTGTTACGTCTTTTTTCGAATTTTTTGTTTTTTCGCATGGATTTGGAAAGAATTGTAAAAGAAGACCAAGAAATTATTAAGAAAAATCTGTCTCGTCAGGGCTATTGCTTCTTTAAAATAGGAGTTCTGAGTGTTGGATGTTGACTGCAAATTCAAAAATCATGATGGGAATAAATCCAGTTGATGAATACGTCACAGAAGAACGGGAACATCTGTTGAGGACTGTGGCGCCTGCTGCGTAATTGTATAATAATGATCCAAACTTCCTGTATAAACCGGTGCAGGGGCTTATAGAGAGCCCAGCACCAAACAACAAGTCCCAAAGGACTCATATGGCAATTCACAGCATTGTCTAAAAGTCTGTCAAAATTAGCCAATCAGAAACACCCACGCAGGGAAAACCACTTTCCTCCTCATCTTCCTTCTTGGAAGGTTAATTGGGAACCTACTGCCGTCGGAGGAGAAGTAGGGTCCCGTTTCAACCTGAAAAAGGTGAACACCGACGTACTGTAAAAACGGGTTCCAATACGTTGAGTATCCCGTTTCAACTTAAACATCCAGGGATAAAGGAATGCTGGAAAAGTCCTAAGTCAGACTTTTCTGTATTGACCTCTAACCTGGGCTCCTGGCTTCCCAAGCTTGAATTCAATTTTTGAATGAGGGAACAACACAAGGCCAGGGTAAAAAAGAACGAGCCTTGAAGATTTCATTTTTGTTGTTGTTTCCAAGTGAAAATTTTCTTTGGGAAATTTTAAAAATGCCAGGATTTTCCCCAACTTTTGCCTGCACACACTGTCATTTTTTAATGTCATTCTTGAGTGCGCCCAAACTCTGCAAGAAAAGTCCAACTTGGCCACAGAAGGGCTAACCCAACTCAAAAATCATTCCACCGCCAACTTAACAGAGCTAAAAACCTTACCTTAATTATTACTAGAAGGCTTGTGCTATTCTCTTAGGTGTGTGTGATTGCAAAGTTCACTGAGTTGATAAAACTGTGCTGGGACATGAATGAACCCAATTCCTTTGGAGCCTCTATATAAAGAGGTTCCCACTTACAGCCAGTCCAAGGCTGATTGATGTGTTTTATTGCTTTCCTAATCAAATTTATAGTTGAGGAACCTTCAAGTCCTTAACAATATCTTCAAACAAATCACAAGCTTATTCCAATTTCAAGATGATGAAGACTACAACAAAAATTCCAAATTTCTAGGCATAATGAGACTATAGCATCATTCACACCACAGTTTCAAAAAACTTCAATATTCAGTGAGGATAGAATGTAATAAGGTGCATTTTTGGGTTTTGTGCCAACAACAAACATATTAAAAATTTTAACTGATTTTTTATGGAAGTGTTTTCAGTTTCAATAATTTTCATTCAGTTCTTTTTTGTCTAAAATTTGTCTGAAGATGTGGCAAAATTTTAAGGCAATTCCCAAGAATTTTGGTTCTTTCTTTGAACAAAGCAATTTAACAAACTTTGTTTCAACCTGGCATCTGTCTTCTGAAAGAATTCAATTTATCAAGCTATGCTGTCTGGCTGAAATTAAGCTCTCAAAGTGAAAGCAACATTAATAAATTTGTCCCACAACCCATTCAGGACACATTTTGCCATCTGCCAAACCTTGTCCTTGGTTTTTAATCGGCAAATTGGGCTTCTTCCCAAATCACACAAGAAAAGAGAATCTGGAGAAGATCAATGGTCATAAAAGTGTAATATAAAAAGTGAAGAAAGAAACGTATTGTAACCAGAACCTGAGTTCCTGTGAAATATTCCACTGACTTGAACAGAAACAACTTCTTAAACCCTTATCTAAAAAAACAAAGAAAACTGCTTGCCTTTTTTTTTGGACGCTGGCAAGAACTCTTCACAAACTAACTGGAAAAAGAGGGAACTTTGTATTGGTGATTGTATGCAAAATACACCTACTTTAAAGTACAGTGCTGAGGTGCTCTGGCTGTAACTCAACCAAATTTCTTTTTTCTATTCAGTATTTTAATGTCGAACAGAATAAACCCATGAATTAATTTGAGAACATACATAATTTTACCTGAATTTAGGCCAAACCTAATTCCCTGCTCCTTAGTTGCACCTACAAAGTATTCACTTGTGGCTCTCACCAATGATTCTCGAATGCTTGTGCTCAAGAAAATGTATATCTGTGTATCATATGCACCCCACTTTTCTGCATTGATTTTGCAGAAAAATGTGCAGAATTTGGCTTGAGTAAATACGGTATATGCTTAGAGCACAATATAAAAGAATGGCCGATGAAAATTTTGTGTGGTTTGAATGGGAATAAAAATGAGCATCATGCTTATTTCGATACATTCATGGACAGTTATCTGAACTGAGAAGCTCATTGAAAGCTATAGCCCGTAGGGTTTGATGGGAATCCATTGATTGAGTTGATCCTTCCAATTAACCCTTGGATGACGGCAGCCTCCTCTTCATCCCAGGGCAAAGTTGGACTTTTTCCACTTGTGGCTGCATGACATTTTTGCCCAAGGTTATGCAACTCATAGGGCAAAGTTGAATTTTATCCAGGGATAAAGGAATGCTGGAAAAGTCCTAAGTCAGACTTTTCTGTATTGACCTCTAACCTGGGCTCCTGGCTTCCCAAGCTTAAATTTAATTTTTGAATGGGGAAAAACAGAAGGCCAGGGTAAAATGAGGGAGCCTTGAAGATTTCATTTTTTTTTTGTTTCCAAGTGAAAATTTTCTTTGGGAAATTTTAAAAATGCCAGGATTTTCCCCAACTTTTCCCTGCCCACACTGTTATGGTTTTTTTTTTAAATGTCAATCTTGAGTGCACCCAAAATCTGCAAAAAAATAAAGTCCAACTTGGCCACAGAAGGGCTAACCAAACTCAGAAATCATTCCACTGCCAACTGAACAGAGTTAAAAACCTTACCTTGATTATTACTAGAAGACTTGTGCTATTGTCTTACCCAGTGAGCACAAAAATGTCCGTTTTGGATCCAAAATTCATCCAAAGCAGCTTATGTGAGAATCTTGCCAAAAAAGGACAAGTTTTGGACAAGTTGCTCTGGATGAAAATTGGACAACATGTCCGATTCTGATCCAAAAGTCATCCAAACTGGTTGTCTTTTGGATGACTTTTGGATCAAAAACAGACCAGTTTTGGACGGATTTGGGACATCTTTTGGATAAATATTGAACAATATGCCCGATTTTTATCCAGAAGATGTCCCAATTTCCTCCAAAACTTTTATATGTAATATTTTTAAATTTTGCTAAATTGTGGTAAAATTTCCATCCCACCATGGGAGTTTCCATTCTTCTTCACAAGTAATTTAATTACTTATCAATTTTATACAGCTAACCTAGATGCTTGATTGACATTTTATTACACTGAGAATCTTTCCTGTGGAATATGTCTATACTACCTACTTAGAATACACAGTATGGTAATTAATTAGTTAATACTGTACACAACCTATAGCTAACCTACCTATTCTACAAATCTACAGTACTGCTACAGATATTCTAGTTCAGAGATTTCTACTTTACTGGGAGTCAAACCCAGGCCCTCTGGAAGGGGAGTTGAACCCCTTAGGCAAACATCTACAGCCCACTTTATGTGAGGCAGCTAATGAAGATAGGTTTAGAGACTGGTGCCAGGAACTTGCGGACAAGTTCTCCAAACTTGTCCGCAAGTTCCTGGCTCCAGTGACACTGATGCTAGAAATATGTGGACAAGTTTGGAGAACTTATCCGCACATTTCTGGTGCGAGTGTCTGGCAGTTTGTGCTCTGGTGGACAAGTTCTCCAAACTTGTCTGCCAGAGTACAATTTTTGAGGACATTTTCACCAAAAAATGTCCATAGAACTCTTTTGGATGAGTTTCAGACATCTTTTGGAGAATTTTGTGCTCACTGGGTAGGTGTGTGTGATACTGTGATTGCAAAGTTCACTGAGTTAATAAAACTGTGCTGGGACATGAATGAGCCCAATTCCTTTGGAGCCTCTATATAAAGAGGTTCCCACTCCCAGCCAGTCCCAGGCTGATTGATGTGTTTTATTGTTTTCCTAATCAAATGTATAGTTGAGGAACCTTCAAGTCCTTAACAGCATCTTCAAACAAATCACAAGCTTATTCTAATTTCAACATGATGAAGACTACAACAAAAATTCAAAATTTCTAGGCATAATGAGACTATAGCATCATTCACACCACAGTTTCAAAAAACTTCAATATTCAGTGAGGATAGAATGTAATAAAGTGCATTGTTGGGTTTTGTGCCAACAACAAACATTTTAAAAATTTTGACTGATTTTTTATATGGAAGTGTTTTCAGTTTCAATAATTTTCATTCAGTTCTTTTTTTATCTAAAATTTGTCTGAAGATGTGGCAAAATTTTAAGGCAATTCCCAAGAATTTTGGGTCATTCTTTGAACAAAGCAATTAAACAAACTTTGTTTCAACCTGGCATCTGTCTTCTGAAAGAAGTCAATTTATCAAGCTATGCTGTCTGGCTGAAATTAAGCTCTCAAAGTGAAAGCAACATTAATAAATTTGTGCCACAACCCATTCAGGACACATTTTGCCATCTGCCAAACCTTGTCCTTGGTTTTTAATCGGAAAATTGGGCTTCTTCCCAAATCACACAAGAAAAGAGAATCTGGAGAAGATCAATGGTTATAAAAGTGCAATATGAAAAAGGGAAGAAAGAAACGTATTGTAACCAGAACCTGAGTTCCTGTGAAATATTCCACTAACTTGAACAGAAACAACTTCTTAAACCCTTATCTAAAAAAAAAAACAAAGAAAACTTCTTGCCTTTTCTTTGGACGCTGGCAAGAATTCTTCACAAACTAACTGGAAAAAGAGGGAACTTTGTATTGGTGATTGTATGCAAAATACACCAACTTTAAAGTAGGGTGCTGAGGTGCTCTGGCTGTAACTCAACCAAATTTCTTTTTTCTATTCAGTATTTTAATGTCGAACAGAATAAACCCATAAATTAATATAAGAAGACACATCATTTTACCTGAATTTAGGCCAAACCAAATTCCCGGCTCCTTAGTTGCACCTACAAATTATTCACTTGTGGCTCTCAGCACTGATTTTCGAATGCTTGTGCTTAAGAAAATGTATATCTGTGTATCACATGCATCCCACTTTTCTGCATTCATTTTTCAGAAAAAATGTGCATGATTTGGCTTGAGTAAATACGGTATATGCATAGAGCACAATATAAAAAAATGGCCGATAAAAATTTTGTACGGTTTGAATGGGAATAAAAATGAGCATCATGCTTATTTCGATACATTCATGGACAGTTATCTGAACTGAGAAGCTCATTGAAAGCTATAGCCCGTAGGGTTTGATGGGAATCCATTGATTGAGTTGAACTCTAGGAGCCGCTTTTATTTTTTAGAGCCCTTCGCATTGAACTCGCGGTCGGTTCCTGGGTTGTTATCCTAGGGTACCGATAACAGTGGTTTCGGTCTCTCCTTTTCTTTCTTTTTTTTCTCCGAAAACAAGCCTGATTTGATCTCTGGGCAGGGTCGGAATTTCCTATCCAATCGTGCTTGGTTCTCCTTGCTAGAGGAAATTCCCCGCGGGCGGGTCGCAAGGATGGATTGCTGCCGAAATTCCTACCCCTTTTTATTTCCTCCCGAGCCTCGGCCGAGGGATCTCTTGACATCCTCCTAGCTTTTTCATTGCGTTCTCTTTTTCTCCCCGCTGTTGTAGTCTGCTGCTGCTCTCGACATGATTTAGAAATTCAAGCCGAATATCCGCGCAGAACACTTATGTATATGCATAAATTTCCTCATGATACCTTATGAAGCAGAACCCATTCCACCAGGTTCCGGCGAGTTCCACTACTTTCCATTCGCGAAATCATTCTGTAGCTCGGAAGGAGCATTTTCGGTCATTGACTTTTTCGTTGGGATTATGGTTGAGTCAACTTCGAGAAGCATTATCGACGTCCTTCGCGATCTTTCAAGAAATAAACGCTCGCATTTATTCAAAATTGTTATCTCAGATGGATTTCAAGTGGTGGTAGCTAAATTATTGACCAGATACTTTATCACGTCGAGGCTAGAAGATATATGTTCTCAATGAACCGTGTTCAATGATACAACACATGAGCATATTCTCGGAGTAGATAATTTTAATCAGACCTTCTTAGAAAATGTGAGGCAAAAAACTCCGGGAGAGAAAACCTTAAACGATAAAACCTGACATTAATGCTATCACATTTTATTCCGCAAAGGATGTGCTCAAATAATGGAATCCTGAAAAAAAGGTTGAGATGACTCAGAAAAACTGCGCCCTCAGAATAATAGATCATAAATATATCTCTCTAAAATATTGTTCTGTACGCATAGCCCATCACAGCTTTCGAATTCCACGTAAGATATTGTATTTAATACAGTTGCATTATTTAGATATCTGGCCAAGGTATAGTGATTATTCCTGAACGAATTTCTGAAACGAACTGGAGCTTCATGGACGATTTTCAGTAAAAAATTATAGGTGAAATAATGACTGGAGACTTGTTGATGCACAACGGCACACAACTTCTGTGCTTCAAAAAGGGATTATAAAATACACTCTTTAAATAAAAAAAATTGGTTCAGTAATCTTGCACTAATGTCCGATTGATATTTTGTGCCGCGTACTTTGAAAATCAGGGTTTTGTGCTTCAACGCTAAATAAATGAATGAATTGAGCGATCTTTATAGTATTCCATCTGAAGTGAAAAATGTGAAATTATTCCTAATATCTTGCATAAAAGCCTTAAAACGCATCTGATAACTAGTTCCACCCATCAAGAGGCGAATTTAACAAATGATGTTCATGTAAACGTGGAATTTGCGTGACAAAGTCGAACGAAATTACCTCCCTCTGTTCATTGTCGTGACGAGAGATGAACAAATTTTGGTTACTTTGTCACATTTTGGTGTTATTAACTAAATAACGGTGTTCCGTGACAGCTGGTTGTTACTGTCTCCATTTATTTCATCATGCTAATATTTATGTGACACTTGAGTGTCATAAACATAAACTTAGCTTTTAATGAGGAAAAGCGCGGAAGAATGTTCTTGCCTTATTGATAGAGTGTTGGGCGACATTGTTGCCAACCGAACTCATCCAGGCACTCTCATGGTTGAAACACAGATACACTCAAATTCGTTTGAAATTTTGTTGTTGCAGGTTTCTGAATGGCGCCTTTCAGAATTAGAACACTATTCTCTTGATTCATATAAATGCATTCGTGATGAGCCTGAGAACCAAACCCAGGTTTGGTTATCAGGCATGTTTGTTGCACTGCTGGGAAAAGAAGGAATGCAGGAAATTGCAAATGGTGACATTCTGGGCATCAAATTGCTTCTAGAATGAGTTGAAAGGATGCTTAATTTGGAGGCAGGGGTTTAATTGCCCAATTATTCTTCCACTTCCTTCCAAAACAAATAAAATTGCATTTCATTACTTTTCCCTTTCCTAGCTGTGTAAGAAAATAATTGCAAAAGGCCTCAGAAAACTTGGCTTACAGAGGTTTGAAAAGTTAGGAAGGATTTTACTGCATTGTTTCTAAGGGAAATTAGAGTTCAAAATATTGACTTAGAGAGGTAGTCAAGGTAGTCATCTCAGGGGGCTCCAGTTATTGAGGTTCAACTGTATGCTGAACAATGTGAACAGATGCAGGTGTAATCTCTGTATTACTACATACAAGGGACCATAGCAATTGATTGTAGAGAGAATTTCATCGAAGAGAATGTCTATAGCATGAAGAAAGAACCCCATATATATGGCCCTTAAAATAATTTTACATCAAGAAAATTGTGGCAGGCAATAATATTATTTTAGTGAGGGTCCATCCGTACATATATTCCTATTCAATCAACTTTCACACACACTTTTTTGTGTGCAAAATTAGGGCAGAAAATTGTGCTGCATTTGGTTCATCAAAAAGTAATCAATTATGGCTCCGACTACTAATTTCCTAACTTTTTGATGCAAGAATATGCAAAAATTCAACTGGGTTTGAGAAAAATATAACTTGCTGTTCATTACTTGCATCAAGAAGACAGTATCCTTTCAACTCATTCTAGAATCGATTTGATGCCGATTGCGTCAAAAAGTTAGGAAATCAGTAGTCAGAGCCATAGGTGATTACTTTTTGATGCAAGTAATGAACAGCAAGTTATATTTTTCTCAAACCCAGTTGAATTGATGCATATTCTTTCATTTATATATGGGATTATTTCGTTCAACATACATAATTTAAATAAAATTCAATTTTCAACCAGCATGTGAGACTGGGGTGTGTCTTTTGTGAGGGTACATTTCTGAACAAATTACATGCAAAAAAACGGAGGTGCGTGTCATACTCAAGGCATGTGATACTTGAGTGAGTAATGTACAGATAATACACTGCAATTCAACTCTAATCTGTTGCTGGACAAGGATCTCAATTCAGGATACTGCCTGAAATTAAGGAAGAGTGGCACAAAAACACTAGAATGATGGCTGAAGTAGGTCAACTTGCGGCGGGGCAGAGTTAAAATTGCAAGTCAACCTCCGAGAAAATTTGACCATTGAATTGCAGGACAGACAGATTTCAAGAGGTCAAATTGGAAGGTACCACATGTATTTTTAGTTGATGTCAATTTCTTCCTCTTCTGAGTTTTTTTTTTATTTTTTGCAAGAAAATTCTTGCTGGTGACTATGATATTATTTGCTGCTCCTGCTGAATTGACACCACTGAGACAAGAAGGTAGTAGTGAGTTATTGGCAACCCCCGCAGGTGGCACTACCGCCGCCTATATGTAGCCGCTCCCGCGCTCAGTTTAATACCCGAAACCTGGTGCGACCCTCGGGTTTTCTCCGCGTAATCATGCCCGGGGTTGCAGGGTGACCTGACGCCGGGGTCGACTGTGGAACAAACGCACTTATCCGAGCGACATGTTTCATCCCCGCCGCCGCCGCCGCCGCCCCGGCCCATAGCCGGAGGAGTTCCTCCCCGGGGGGCCCATCTCGCGCTCGACCTTGCCCGACCCCGGGGCCCATGGAAGGATATCATGCCGCGGGTTTTAATGGCGGATCCGCTTTTCTGCTCAGTGCGGCTGACGCGGACAAAAACGAGGCGAGCACGGGCTTTCTAGCCTGATTGACAGCTTGCGCTCTGTAGTTCCTGCTTCTCTTGACCCCTTATGTAATCGTCCTTTTGTACACATATATATATATATATGTGTGTGTATGTGTTTTTTTTCTTGTCTTCTAGTCATTATTTGTATCTTCGTTTTCCTGAATGTAATTCAACATTGTACATGGCAGAGAACAGCTTGATTGCATCGAATACACGTATATGAGGCTCAACGTTTATTTCGTTATTAGTGTGAATCGCTAAAAATTATTTTCGTAAATCTGAAGGATGCAAGACTAAAGTTAGGAGAACATACTCTTTATGTTTCCTGAATCCTTGCGGTCATTCTCTGTCCTTTCATTGCAATGCATATAGAAAAGGGAAAGTTTGGTTATTTAATAAACGTGTGTATGAAGATTCCTTCCAATGATTTATCGTGTAAATTATGAAATAAATGCCAGCAAGGGCTGGAAAATACTTTTCGCACAGTGGGTGTTTGCTTTTTCCCAACGATTAGTTCGGTATATAGGGTGAATCACTGAAAAATATTTTCGTAAATCTGAGGGATGCAAGACTAAAATTAGGAGAAAAGGTATTTTATGTTTCCAGTATCCTTCCGGTCATTTCGATGATTTTTTTCCTACCGATTCAGTGTCTTTTTTGCATTTCCATGAATAGAACGAAAAAATGTTGATCGGTTAATATGTTTGATGATTATTTCCAATGATTATCTGTGTAAATTTCAAAATAGTTGCCTGCATGCAATGACTGAAAGAAAAATCAGTGTACAGTCTAAACTTTCGTAAAGTTTTTTCGTGTTTTCCCATCGAATTTTTGTCATGCTTGCCTTTAAATACTGTATACATGGCGAACAGCTCGATTGTGGGGATTTTCCGCGAAAAACACCCCCTGCGCGAAGTGACACGGAAATCTGAGTAATTCGCGCCAACACGAATTGGCGCGCAAAAATACAAGAGGCGGCAATAAAACCCTCAAAGAGATAGCCC
>CAJPEX010001504.1:7439-56095 GCA_905338405.1 Notodromas monacha | reverse complement strand
AGATGCTACAGTGCTTGGCGCATCCGGTACCAGGATGTGCCTGGCACTGCGATTTTGAGGAGGGGGGAATATTATTTTAATTCGTAGAATTCAAGTATTCTATTGTACCCGGCGTACATGCCCAACAGGACCAAAGCTTTCCTTGACGAAAATAAATGCGTCCCATGTTGAGTAACACCGTAAATTCAAATAAATTTTAAACAACTTCAAAATGAGCTGATGCTGAAAGCTTTTCACCATCAGAACCTTATTCCATATGAACACACTCCAAGAGACTTTTCCGTGACGTCTCATGCATGCAGCCAAAAAGCCCCTTGACAGAGGCTCGCTTATGTCATCGTTAAGATGAAGGTTCCTTTCCCACAAAGATTCGGGGGGGACCTTGTAACCAGGCTTCACATCACCAAGTAGGAGCATTAGTGGTTCTCATCAAAAAGCCACCCCCTTCAAACCCGGGTATAGGGTTTCAGAGGGATGAGGAAATGGGCGTGGGGACCAGCTATGCGGGGGGTGCGAAGTTTATCCAGGGGTCGTGTTTCGCTATAGATTCCGTGTACATGGTAGGAAACGAGAGCCTTTCTTTTATAGTTGGCTGAGAAAATTTTCTGGATTTTTCTTTTCTTTATTGGATGTATAGAAATAAATCAGAAATTATTTTGTGTCTGCGGAAAATTGGACGATTTTTTATGGGTAATCGATGTCTGAAAGAGCACACTTTAAGTTGAGTCCTGCATCTGAAGAATTCATTCTAATTCTGGAAGATAAATTTGGGTCTCCCTAAAATAAAATTTCCTTTAAAGAGATCAAAATAAAAAAACCTACGGAATTAAAAAAAATTCTCATAATACCGGGATCGTGTTACATCACGAGGTGTCGAAAATAATGATATTGTGAAGCCTTTTTTCTTTAGTTTATTGAATAAATGAATGGGGATTTTTCTCTTTTCAATTTTTAAAATTAATGTTCTTGGGGATATACTCATAGAGTGTGATTTAAAATTATTGGAATCTTTGAAGAATGTATTTTTATTCTGATTGAGAAATTTACGCTTCCAAAAACATTTTCCATCAAAGAGACTGAAGAAACAAATCAGCCGTATTTATGTGATAAAAATGCAATAAATTATCATAATACTCACGACTAAACATACAAAAAAAAACCTTCGAGATTGGGCACCGCATGACTAACGCAAATTTTCTAAAAATCAGAAAACCTTCTCGTTGAAGCACGGTTTTTTTTTAGACCGGAAACATTACAAACCATAAAATGTCAGGTTTCAAATATTTTTCAGCAACTCTAGGGCCTAAATATCCAAACAATTTCAAGTGTGGAAAGTTTTCCTCCGGTCGCATGCGTAAATTACTCATTAAAGTATTTAGCTCTTTGAAAATTTTAAAACCTGTGAGATCAAAGTTACACGATTTATTTGTCGATTGCTTTTTTTTTTTAAATCACGAAAACTTTCGTAACTACATGATCAAAACCCCGCCATATTGTTGTACAGAAAACAGGATAAAGTCAAATTCCGGGTCACAAGATATGCAAAATTTATCGCACTTGACATTTCACACAGAAAAGATATTCATAAATTATCGTATACGTGAATTGCAGCTATGTTCATACTAAAACTGTTCCATGATCTTCAAGCGCATATCTTGATCTGATTTGAGAAAAGGATCCTTCAGCTTTCCATCGCTCCACAAGCGAAGGATCCCTCGGGGATCCGCTCTCATGGCTTACATATTTATTGACTTCTGTCACACTTTTCTTCCCGGGCTCTGGAGTACCTGGGAAAAAGCGCGAGGAAATAACCTGGGATCTGCATCATTTTGTGGAAGATATGGAAGAAAGGAAACCTGCGCCATCTATATACCGTTATAATCTTCCATTTCGATAATGAAAAATATGAAGCATAAATAGTGATTGTCATACATCATAATTCAGATTAATTTCTGATACGTCCTCAAGTAATCTTGAATTAGCTTCCCGAAATATTTTTTCCGAACTTTTTCGACCGGTAAAATTTATTGTATACATAAAACAAAACGGAAGAGAAAAGAAAATGTATCTCTTGATACGTAATCCCCATAATTTCTCCTCATTCTTTTAATACCATCAGGCACCTCCAAAGTTTCATATATTATTTTTTTATTGATCTTTCGTGCATTTTACTTCCTCCGAAAAATGTTGCAGCTCATTTATTGACATTCAAGCAGAAAACAGAGGGAATCTCAGAAGAATCCCTTTCTGAAAGACGTCCAGAAGAGTCTTCAGCATTTTAATTGCTTTGACTAAGAGAAGGTTGATTAAATGCAACGACATACGCGAAAATGCGGCATTTCAAAGAACTTCAATTTAAAGTTCAAACCACCCACGTGTCCTATTTGCGCCCAGAATCAGAAAATGAGGAAGATGAAAGAACATCTGCATTGAAGTCTATAGCAGACCCGTATTCAAGATTCTTGCTACTGATGTACAAGTATCTTAAAAATAAGAAGTTATCCATGACCCGAAATGTGTAAATTTAATTTACAAACTGCGTTTCATCACGGCTGTGGAACAGAAAAAATTTGAAGCCATATATGGTGATGATTTTTTCATCATTTCTTCTTTGAAAACCAGATTTCATGAGAGAAAAATACGAAATTCAATTCGTCATCAGCGGAAAAATTCCGAAGCTGTTCTTGTCTGAAGACAGTTCATCCTGATTTGATTTTTTTTTCACGATAAACCAATAACAAATCAAATCATTGAACGCTTTCGTGAAATATACTGGAATTGATCATTTGGATGAAAATTAAATTTTGGCTTGCTTGTTTGAAATCTTTGCACTATTCTTGCACTGGGGTTCACTTTAAATCAAAATAGCACTAGATGATTGAGAATACTGTACCTCACGGAAATTGAATCTTTTGTCTCTACAAAACTTAACTCATTCAAACATTTCTTTCGCTATCCTTCAGCAAAAATTCGCAAATTTCGCGGCAGGAGGCACTAATGCATAAAATTTGAATATTGAGTTAAAACCAGGTACAAATAACAATGCTCAAAATGTATTTAATGATGGAGACCATAATAACTTGTATTGCATCCACACTCAAAAGGCTCGAATCGCTTTCATTTTTCTTCGACTCGATGAAGATCTTCGGAACTTAGAAAGCGTGACAATCTGAACACATGTGTTCATAAAGTTGAGATACGTTGTCTTCGCACTCTGGGTAATTAATTAATCAAATTTAGACAAGCGGAGAAAGGACTTCATAGAACAGTATCAAGTAGGGAGATCCACTAGAGCGTTCAACACATGCTTCAGCCAACCTCCGAGAATAGCAACCAATCGTCGCTGATCTCACGAAACCATGAACTTTCTCGCGGAAGAAAAACAACGAGAAATATATATATATATTCACATTTTAAATATAAAAAAGGAGAAACGTGCTTTAAAAGTGGCGAGAAGATTCGAAGGGTTTCTCAGAAGTATTGTGATTCGCCCACAAATAATTTCGGTTACATGAAACACCATTTTTTGAAAAAATTGCCATCCACACATCGTCCCAAAAATTCAGATTCAGGTGGGGTTTTTTGACGGAAATAGTGCATATTTTCCAATTTCTTCCAGCAATCAAAATTGCAAAAACTTGAGAAAAAAATTGGTAAGAAGTGAGACATTTTGAAATTTTTGGGGTGGTTTCGAAAATGTTTTCTTCAAAAGAAAGGTGCCAGAAGTGGAATTTTTGATGAAAATATGCAATTGTAAATCTGTTTTCGGGAAAATCATGGCCAAATCATGAAATAAAACAAACTACTAAATGGATTTTTCGTGGTTAATCGCTTCATCCTCATATTTCCACATCGGATGGTCCCAAAATAATTTCTGATTTTAAATGTATCTTTCTAGGACTGGATAAATTTTCAAGCATTCGAAATGAAAAAAAAATCAAAATGGTTTCAAGTCTTTGTCAAAGCTTTAAATTCCTCGGCAACCTGCAAGACTTATTTTATTTCTTGGCGGATCAAGAAACATAGCTGGCTTTTGATGTTAATTTGTAATTAATTCTCATGCATTTTATAATTCAACATTACATTTTTTATAATAATTTCTCAATTCCTCTCGGTTTCTGTGCTCGACAGAATAAATTTTTAAAGCTATATGAAATGAAGCGATAGAAATGGATCCCGGTGGTATTCGTCATCAGCAATAAAAATTCTTCGGCGACCTGTAAAACTTTGTGAAAGCCCCTCACGCTCAGAATAACGCTGGAAAAAAGTATACATGGAAAAAGTTTCAGGCATTTCTGCGTTCCTGGACACCAGGAAATAAAACTTTTTGTTCTCCCTTGGGAAGGTCCGAGCAAAGCAAGTTTTATTCCCCCTCACTATTCAGTTCTATCCATATATGCGTCATGGCGAGTTGAAGGATGGATGATTTCAGGCAACTTGGTTGACGTCATATCATACATATTATTTTTTTGACATGTGACAAGCGTCTGTCATGATAATAAAAAGAGGGGCAACAAAGCGCCGAAATTTTCTATACCAGAGACGGGTTTTTTATTTATTTATTTTGGGAATGCTATTGCAGAACTCCGGACACAACGGTCCAGAAAATTCTCCTCGAATCTATTTATATTCAGAAAGAGCTGAAAGAAAAAAAGGGACCGAGTTTCTTCGCCGCAAAAAATATTCAGTTCATACGCGAATAATTTTTATTTATCGCGTTGTTTTCTTAAAATTTTAAATTCGGCCTTTTCACGATGTTAAAATTATTTGTTTTCAAAATTTTTTGAAATTTAGAATTCCACTGCTCCAAGAAAAATTATTGCCAGAAAAATCCAATTATTTTCCTCCAAAAACAGATTAATATTTAAAAGACGAAATTTTTCTATGGCAACAAAATACGTACATTATTTTCGTTTCACAAATAAAAAAGGAAGGCTTCTTGAGTGACACACACAGCATTTCTTCGGTGTATAAAATAAACCATTTTTTAGTGAAGTTCGTTTGAATCGGAAAACTTAAAAGACCTGACAAGGTATAAAATATTCACTGCTGAGTGCTAACACTGAACCTTTTTTTTTCAGTCAGAGTCATTCGCAAAAATTCAAAAAAACTTTGCAGATAAATTCGTCAAGGAATGGATTTTAAATTTAGCGTATGAAATTCTTCGCGGTATTGCGTAAAACTACAACCGAGCATTTCAACATCATAATTCGGGAATTAGTATAATCTTTAAAGTGACAGGCCGGGAAATTTTTAAATTTCATTTACAATTTCATCTCGGCAGCAAAATTCCGGTGATCCGTCGAATAAATCTGCTCTGACTTGAAAACTTTTCTTGTTTTCTTCCACGGCGTTTTCTTCGCCGTTACGTGCGAAAATTGCTCGTATAAAGTGATGATATCCGTCAAGGAATATCTTGAGAACTTTAAATTTGATATTTGAACGTCGTGTTGATGGCACGTGAAAAACTCCAATTTACTAACGCATCCAAACAACAACAACAATACAAAGGAAATCACGCGTATGAACAGACGAACCTCAAGGCAAAATAAAACCTTTTCCTCTCTCTCTCTCTCCTTCTTGCCCTCAAGAAAAAAACACACATAGAATAGAACAAAATCCTTCCATCAGCCAGTTCACCGGACCAGAAACGCGTCCATCGAATCAAAACAGGATCCCTATACACATATATAACATACAAAGACGAGGATATAAAAATAAAAATTCCAGCAAAGCGCTAGAAAATCCTGGAGACTCTCTGGAGAGTTTTCCTCCTTTTCCCGAAAGCTGTTGCCGAAAAGCGCATGGAAATTTTCAACCCCCCCCCCCTCCTTTAAGAAGAGAGGCTTGCATAATTTATTCACGCGCGCTGAAAGCGGCCGCTTTTCCCTGAAAGCACCAGCCTTCGTCTCTCAGCTTCTCTCTCTCTAACTTATTTTTTGGGCGTCTTTTTGAAAAGCGTGAAAAGCTCTTTGGGTTGCCTGGTTGTTCATTTCAAGCCAGTGGAAATGGCCTCCGCTTGGTCGGCTTTCCCGAACAAATTCCGTTTCTCTTGCGTATTTTACGCGCAACACGGTTCAACCGTGAGTAGGGTAACGACTCAATCTCGCTACAAATTTCATGACGGGCAGGGGATAAAAATAAAATTGAGCTTCCAGCCGGAAAAAAAACATCTTCAAACATCACAAATTTCTTCATGAATAAATATCTTCGAACTTCAGTTGGAAACAATGGACATAATTTTGGAAATTGAGTTGAAAGAGTGAGAGAGAAGAAGAAATATTCTTCGAACATCAAAAATTTATTCTTCAATGCCAAAATATCTTTCCAGTTAAAATTTTCTTTAATTGCATATAAAACTCAGGAAAATCAGCCGACATAGGAAAGAAACATAAATTCTTCAAACATTGCAAATTTCTTTTTGCTTTTAGTTGGGTGCAATTCACATAATTTTAGGAATTTCATATACATTTTGATAAAATTGGCCTGACAAAAAATTCTTCAAACGTCATATATTTATTCTTGAAAAACGATCTTTGTTTTTCAATTCAAGACAAAGTAGCACGTACTCATAGATATCACACATGAATAGGATATTAAGGGTTCACTCGAAAAAATAAGCATCTTTTAAACATAAAAAGTACTGCATTCCAGAACGACGATCTCCGTTCTTCAAATGAAAACGAAGTGCACACTTTCCCAATTAAATGTAAATGTTAGTTACCTAATTATTGTCGGGCCTCTTTGTGCCTCGAAGAAATTTAATTAGACGGTTGGATGAGATGGTCGCAATTTCCCGCAATAAGTTTTAATTATTTCCTGAACTACCACGGTTAAAATTTTACTCATCTAGGCTGAAATTTAGAAATGAGCAATTTTAATTAGCACTGAAATTATTAGATTTAATTGTATCACACAAACCAATTTCATGCACTTTCTAAATGCTGCGAAATACTGTACTTGAAATGATGTAACCCTATTTTTAGTGAAAATTTCACGTATGCGTAAATCACGATAAAATGAGAAAAAGTGTTCTTATCTCGGCCAATTGTGTGCTGCATTATTATCATTTATGAAGGAAGTAAAATTTGTAATTTACGATGCCAGTCAACTAATATTTCCCGGTTTAAAATTCACACGATAAATCACGCGTATATTCATTAAAATTTCATTCTAATTCAATAAACATAAAGGTCACGATTTGAGTTCCAACTCCAGAAAAATTCGTATTTCGAATGCAAAAATCTTGAATTTCGTGGCACTCAATTTTTATTCTGTTTATTTGGAAGGTTAAGGGAAAAAGGAACAATAATTTAAATGGAAATGACGGAATGCCTATGCAAAAGTAACATGTTCCAAATTTATTTAGTGTACAGTAATTAAAATGAGAATCGTGCTCATATCGAATGAACATCAGAAGACAAAAGCTTTGCGTTCTTGACAAAAAAATCAATGATTTTTCATTGATCAAGTTCAAAACAATGAGAAATTATTGATGATTTTGTGAAAACCGATCTGAAGAAATTTTGGAGCTTTCCCAAATGAAGTCCGCATGAATTCCGTTCGTCTCGAAGCTCATTTAATCCAAAAGATTTGAGTCCAAATTGATCCGAAGATGAATAAAGTTCCAAATCGTAGATAATTTAATTGATTGAATGTTCATTTCATTTTTCCTGATTTTTAATTTATTTGTTTGCAGATGCGAGAACGGAGACACGATAGAAATAATCCAGTCCCTGGACCAAATGATGCGAGGCCGAGTGACAGAGATCCACGAGCTGCGACTCGTGTCCAACCGGATCCCGAAAATGCCAACCCGGGCCTTCGGGTCCCTGCGGATCCAGAACCTGGTCCTGTCCAACAACGGGCTGGAAACAATCGGTCGCCAAGCCTTCGGGGGCCTCGAACCCACCCTGAGGGAACTGGTCATCGAAGAGCCCACGTTATTGTCAATCCCGGCAGACACCCTGGCCCCTCTACGAGAGTTGGAAGTGTTGTCACTGCGAAACACTCCCGTGCATGATCTGGAACCCATCGTGGGTCCCAGTAGGCTCAGGTATACATTTTTTTTCTGAGTGAATTTTAGGAAAGCTTTTTCTTTCTTTTTTCTTTTTACCATTGTCAGCATGGAATTTTGCACTTTACTGCACTCGGAATTTGGAGTTTAAAATTTGCATTTTGTTTTCTTCGCCCACAAAATGCAGAAATAAATTTCGGAATTCTGAAGTCTGCGGAGTCTCGAGGACGACTAACGAACTTAATTCGTTTCAATCAATTAAGTTCGTTAATGTGACTTGATCAGGGCTTCCTGCACGAAAACGAAGGAATCAAGTCCGTCAGAATTTTCCTAAATGCCCAGAATGCCACACATTTTCAATATTACGCTCATTCAAATGAAAAATTCAGCTCTGATTCAAATTTAAATAGCGGGAAAAAATGCGTGGCTTAGCGTAGTCAACATGAAAATACAGTATGATTTAAATAAAAATAAGAGTCTCATAACACAGAATTTCATCTTCATAAAACGCGGAAAAAATCTTGAATCTATGAACAGTCTATATCCTTATTCTTTTTTTTATATTTTTAAGTTTCGCAAACAAAATACAATATTGTACTGCACAAGGAAATAATGGAATACAAACGTGAAGTGAGGTCGATAGAAAAAATTAGGAACCGTATTCATTGACGATTTGGAGACAATCGCATACAACCTTTGCTATTTTGACGTTCATTTTAAAGGAATTGCAATATTCAAAACATTCCACGTAATTCGAAATCGCAGTATGTGTTCTATCTAACAACCACAACAATCAAGTCATTTAGGATTCTTTCATCAAAATGTGAAGTATTCTCAGATTTCGGAAGCATTATACAAATCAAGTTTTTATACTATTGCCCGAAAATACCTTATGTTAATTCGCCTGAAAATTCGAAGATATACTGGATATTTTTCCACTCTCGCTTTTTTCATTGTTCCATCATTGGAAATTGTTCAAAAAAACAGTTTTTTGAATTTAAAATGCTTCTCAAAGTCCTCTCGTCTGAAAATACAGGACTTCTTTCATCAAAATGCAAAGTGCGCACAGATGTAAGGCCTTCGATCCACGGCCATAGTTTTGCGTCTCATTAAAAAAAAGTTTTTAAAATGCTATGCAAAACAGAGCCGTCCGCGATGACTAAAGAATTTAAAAAAATCGAAAGTATTGAGCGTTTAAAAAATATGAGGGACTCACAAATAAAAAGTTTTTGAAAATATTACTGTACTTTTTTCAAATAATTACACAAAACAGAGACGCCCACGATGACTTGAGAATAAAATAAATAAATAAAAAGTATTGAGCGTATAAAAAATATGAGGATCACACAAATAAAAAGTTTTCAAAAATATGATTGTACTACTTTTTTTAATGGTTATGCAAAATAGTGACGTCCGCAATGACTTGAAAATACAGTAAAACAAAATCAATATGACTGAGCGTAGAAAAAAAAGATGATGGACACACAAATAAAAAGTTTTAAATAATATTACTGCACTTTTTTTAATGGTCATGCAGAACAGTTACGTCCGCAATAACTATTGAGACACTACACTACAAAAAATCAAAATTATTGAGCGTATAAAAACAACATTAGGGAAATAGGGACTCACAAATAAAAAAGTTTTATTTGAATATTACTGCGTGTTTTTTTTTTTATAACGAAACAAAAACATTTTTCTTTCGTATAGATTTGTTCACGTGGACAGAGCGGCATTGTTGGACATCCCGCCGCAAGCATTCGCGGCTCTGCCTTCGCTCCGCTTTTTGCACATCACCAATTCAGCAGTGCGAAAATTGCACCCCAGGGCATTCCACGATCTGCCCGCGCTTCTCATCATGAACCTGACAGGGAATCACATCACTGCCATTCATCCTGAAGCTTTCAGTGCTACACCAAGCCTGGAAACCCTCATTTTGGACGGCAACAACGTCAAGGATGCGGACATGGTAAATGCGATGCCAAAAAAAAAAGCGTTGCTTTTCCATCACAACAAAGCAACTCATACAACAACGAAAATAACTTCGTTTTTATAAATTTTTAAATGTGATGCTGCGTTTCAGCGAAAAATAAGAATAAAAATCAGGCAGATTCTACTGCGTATCACAACAATTTTCTCTCCCAAACTGTGTCTAAGTTTAATTTGTTTTTGCACGCGTTTGACTCATTATTAAATAAAAAATATATTTATAGTAAAATATCATTCGAACAAACCTCGTTATAACCAAGTTTTGCTCAGAGCAAAAATATTGCAAGTATTTGCCTTGAGTCTAAAAACACCAGAACTGTTTGAGCGTCAATTTTCAGTAAGTTTATTTACAAGGTATGGCTGAAATTTTGAATAAGGCCTGATGTTATAGTGGCATATTCAAGCATTATAAAAATGGTTTTTCTTGAGAAATCACCATGAGTAACTATTGGATATGAATTTAGTGAACTCACAAGACAACCAAAATGGCATACGCAATTTTTTTTCTTAAATTTTCTGCAGGTTTCTGAAGCAGTTGGACACCTGAGGTCCTTGAGAACTTTGGAAATGAGAAACAATGACATTGAAAGACTTCCTTCAAGATCTTTCGACAGACTGGAATCCGTGGAAAATTTGATCCTCAGTGGAAACGAGTTGGCTGAAGTGCATCCAGCTGCTTTTTCTCGCATGCCTTCATTACAGGTAACAGTAAACTTCTCAGAATAATAACTTAAATATTTTAAAAATATTCGCCTCTAAAACCAAAAATAATTTTGTGACCACCGCGAAAATTCCGAGTCACATTCGTGTGACATCACGGACACTTTTAATTCGTATTACATTTCTGCAACAACAAAAAAATTTAAATCACAAGGTGCTGGACTTGAGTTTCACGGGTTTAGTGGACCTGCACCCAGAGACTTTCGATGGAACCCCGCGGTTGGCTGAGCTGTACCTGGGAGGCAATAACGTGACCCTGTTGGCAGGAGTGACGAGGGCCACAAGGGCGCTGCCATCTTTGAGGGTCCTCGACTTGAGCAGGAATGAAGTTGCCAGTGTGGAATCCGGGGTTTTCCATGGACACCATAATCTGGAGTCACTCTACCTCGACAGGTTAGTTTGTGTATCCTTCCTTATCCCATAGCAATCTTATTCAATTTTCAAGAATTTATTTTGGGAGATCATGGAGGGGAAAATATCTTTACAAATGATACTTCGCTATTCAACCATCCCAAATTTTGATTGTAAAATTTACAGTAGGGAGGTTGACTCTCAATTCAAACTCCTGCCTTGCAATTCAACCTGTGGAGAGACATGAAATGTCAAATGCCATGCAGAAAACATGCCATTTGACATTGTCTTGAAATTCAACTGCTTTGCAATTTGACCCTAGTCCAGCAACAGATAAGGGTTAAATTGCGAGATACCCCCTCAGTAAAGGTAAAAAAAAGGTAAATGATTTAAGAAAAATAAAATACAGTTCCACACCAAATTTATACATTTACTTTCCATCAAGGAATGAAACACTGCGGTGACTTTAACAAGCTAAGTATCTGAAAAACAACATAATTTGTGTCAGACATCAAAAGTTTGCCAAGATGAAAATAATGCAAATTCACTGTAAAAAGGTTGATGCACTTTCCTGTTTTAACTAAAAGGAATTGAAAATTTTACAAATTCAAAATATTGCTGGCCAAAACGTTTGTTGACCATCAAAGGTCATTCAGAAAAAATTTAAACCCTCATTCTTGTGTCGTCCTAAAACCATCAAAAAATAAAACAAATAAGACACAGGAACATTTTGATTCGTAAACTGGGGGATTTTTGAAGGAAAAAAGTTTGTTCTACCAAATTTTAGTTGGTTATATTGCAAAGGGATTTTTTGTCTCACATGAAAAGTTTGCAAAGATGAAAATACTGCTGATTCACTATACAAAGTTTGATGCACTTTCCTTCTTGGTGTTTCAACTGAAGGAATTGAAAATTTCACAAACTGAAAATATGGCTGGACAAGAAGATCGTTGATCAAGGGTCATTCACAAAATTTTTTTAACTCTCATTCTCGTGCCATCTTCAAAAAAAAAAGAACAAATAAAAATTTCGGTCTGTAAACTGTGGGATTTTCGAAGAAAAAATGGTTTGTTCTACCAAATTTTAGTTGGTTCTAGCAAAGGAATTTTTTTTGTCAG
Source organism: Notodromas monacha (assembly GCA_905338405.1). Classification (NCBI taxonomy): domain Eukaryota; kingdom Metazoa; phylum Arthropoda; class Ostracoda; order Podocopida; family Cyprididae; genus Notodromas; species Notodromas monacha. The sequence goes on along the minus strand of CAJPEX010001504.1, from coordinate 43,900 downwards.
GCATTAAAAGTTTCCCCAAGATGAAAATACTGCGGATTCACTGTACAAAGGTTGATGCACTTCTCTTCTTGGTGTTTCAACTGAAGAAAGCTACAAATTTTGCAAAATCAAAATATTGCTAGCCAGGAAATTCTTTGACCAAGGGTCATATTCAAAAAAATTAAATTCTCATTCCCGTGTCATCCTAAAAACCAATGAAAAAATAAAACATATAGAACCAAGGAACATTTTGGTTCGTAAACTGGGGGATTTTCGAAGGAAAAATGGTTTGTTCTACCAAATTTTAGTTGGTTATAACGAAGGGATTTTTTTTGTCAGACATCAAAATTTTGCCAAGATGAAAGTGCTGTACTGAAAATTCACTGTAAACTAAGGTTGATGCACCTCCCTTCTTTGTGTTTCAACTGAAAAAAGCTACAAATTTTGCAAAATCAAAATATTGCTGGCCAGGAAATTCTTTGACCAAGGGTCATATTCAAACAAAATTTTAAACTCTCATTCCCGTGTCATCCTAAAAACAATTAGAAAAATAAAACTTATTGAACAAAGGAACATTTTGGTTTGTAAACAGGGAGATTTTCGATGGGAAAAAAGTTTGTTCTGCAGAATTGTAGTATTGGTCATAACCAAGGGATTTTTTGTCAGCCGTCAAAATTTTGCCAAGATGAAAATACTGTACTACGGATTCACTGTACAAAGGTTGATGTAATTCCCTGCTCGGTGCTGCTTGAACTGCAGGAATTTAAAAATTTTGCCAAATAAAAATATTGCTGGCCAAGAATAAGTCAGTTGACAAAAAAAAAAAGCGTTTAAAAATTTTTTCTCCAGCCCTGATTTTTGTGTCGTCTTGTTCATCCCTCGTGAAATTTTTTTTGTTTTAAAACAGGAACAAGTTGTCGGCAGTGCACATGGACGCCTTCGGCGACCTCCGCAGCCTCCGAAAACTCGACCTCCACGACAACTACCTCACCAGCGACACCATGGTGCGCGTGGGGCGTCCCTGGCGCCTCCCCAACCTCCACACCCTCGTCCTATCCCGCAATGAGCTGACTCACATAGCCCGAGCCGCCTTCGAGCACATGCCGTCGGTGATGCATCTGGATCTCCGCGACAACAACATCGAGACGCTGGAAAACGGCGCCTTTTCCGCACTTCACCGCCTCGAGTACCTCAACGTGTCGCACAATAAAATCCAGGAAATACCCCAGGAGTGCTTTGCCAAATTGGGGGAATTGCGGGACCTGGATTTGAGTTACAATGTCGTCGAGGAGCTCGGGCCCGGGGTTCTGGCGGATTTGTGGAATTTGAGAGCGTTGCACTTGAAGCATAATCAAATATCCACGTTTGCGCCCGATGCTTTGCCGCCAGATAGTAATCTGGTGTTTCTGGACGCCTCTGAGAATTTCATCAAGGATTTCGAGCAGTGGCCCATGAGTGCTAGAAGAAGGCTGAAACATTTGGATTTGTGCTGGAACGAGGTCAGCAGTCAGTTTATTCATTTTTAATTTTGACAACAACAAAAAAAACAAAGTGTATATTGCACAAATGAGGCGATTTTCAATTAACGGTTTTCCCGAAAAATTTTCCTAAAACATATTGATGAACCCAGAGTTTTTTGAGTATAATTGAAATTTTTTAAAGAAATTCCCAGGCATTTTTTGAATCGTCACCTTGAAAAAATTACTGCAGTGTGAGTACGCTTAGAAACATTTTCCATTTTCTCAATTAAAAAACTGTAAATTAATAATGAAAAAGGGATGTAATGTCGCTTCTGCTCCAGATTCGGGCTTTCTATGGCAAAGAAATTTCACATGATTCACTCACTCTGGTGGAAAACATTATCAAAAGTTTGAACGCTATTACAGAATATTTTTTTTAATTGAATGAATTCTTGCGGAAATTCCTGCTGGTCAGGATCGCACTCAAAATTCATAAGCATTCTTTCAATAAGGCATTCCCATTTTTACAAATTTACTATTTAACTACTGTTCAAGTGGGCGAAACGTCGATTACACGTCACCAAATTTCTTGAATCAAGTTCCAAAATGACATTCACAGTTTTAAAGCGTCAACCAATTTATAGAGCGGATCAAACATTTTTTGAGAATAATCTTTTAAATGTTGTAACTCTTGAATGGTTTGACGCATGACATTCGCAAGTAAAACTTGATTTCATTTAATTTTCTCTCAAATAATTTTCAACTCATGCTTTTATTGTTTCATTGGTACAACCAAAATGAAAAAAATAAAAAATACCACTGAGAAAAAGTTATTTCTCCAGAGGATTTGTTCGGGATTTTCCAACAGCTGTCCTAGTTCCGTGCGGCTTTAAACGATTTATTACAAGAAAGAAAAAAAATTACGGCTAGGTTTTTTCGAAGATTGATTCGACGATTTCCCTGCTTATAACTCACGTAGAATTTGACCAAATAAATTTCAAAAAATTTAATAAATAACGCAACGTAATTCACGGTTAAACATTGCATTCAACAGAACAAAGGAAGTAGACAAAACACGATAACAGGTAACACCAAAATATTTAAATCCGCTAATTTTTCGATAGTTTTTTCTGGTCGACACCCTTTTGAAGCTACTTATAGTTGATGGCACGCAAATAAATTTACTGCTCAGAAACGAATTTTCAAACATTTAATAGAGAAAACAGTAGCATAATACCACAGTACAGTATATATTATCTGAAAAACAAGTGACCCATCATACGATCCCCCAACTGTTCCTCCAATATAAGGTCTTCAAAATACAGTGACCCCAACATTTTGCGGTTTGAGTGATTCACCAGCCACTTCCTAAACGAAAAAGCTTTCTGTTGTCGGGGTGGTTATCAAATGCTTCTTTTTCTTTTTTTTAAACCCCCAAATGTCCACAGATTGAAGAAGTCGGGGAAGCTTTTTTCGAAAACTTGGAAAGCATCAACACGCTTCTGCTGGCAAACAACATGATCAAACGGTTGTCAACGTCCGAAACAAAGCCCACAAAATCCCTGCGAACCCTGGACATCAGTGGCAACCAGCTTCAAGAACTCGACCCGAAATTCCCACAACAATTTTCCTCCTTGGAATGCCTAAACGCCAGCAGAAACGGGATCCGAACCCTGCCAACCCTGAGACCCCTGTCACGACTCCACACCCTGGACCTCTGCAACAATTCCCTCACCCGACTCGAAGACGCAGTTTTCTCAGGCACCACATCACTTCAATACCTGGACCTGAGTGAGAATATCCTCAGGGAAATCAACCCGGGCACTTTCCGGCCCCTCGGTGCCCTCAGGCAACTGAACCTACGCAAAAACGAATTGCCGAGTTTGCCCAAAGACTTCATTGCGGGTCTGTGGACGCTTTCGGCCGTCGACCTGTCGGAAAACGGCATCGAGAATGTCCAAGAGCGAGCCTTCAACGCGTTGCCGAATGTCAAAGAGGTTGACCTGAGTCGGAATAGGATAGTGCGGGTCGATCCCGGGGCATTCGAGGGTCTGAGTTCACTGAAAAGCCTGCGGGTGGAAGGAAATGCCATAGAACGGCTGGAAGGGGACGTTTTCAGAGACACCCACGACGTGAAGTTGGTCAACTTGAGCCACAACTTCTTCGACAAGTTCCCGACAGATGCCCTGAGGAGTTTGAAAAGCGTGAAGGTGGTCGACCTGAGTCACAATCGGATCCTGGAAGTTTCTCAGGACGAAATCGAACAGCTTCCCGACGTCTCTTCAGTGATGGTAAGCAGATACAGTGAGACCCCGAGATGCGGACGTAATTGGTGTATCAAGAGTGTCCCCAAGTCGAAATGTCCCTAAGTCAAATCTTGTTTTCCCATAGACTTACATTGTATAATTTTTAATCGGTGTTTTATGGAAGTAGTGAGACCCCGAGATGCGGACGTAATTGGTGTATCAAGAGTGTCCCCAAGTCGAAATGTCCCTAAGTCGAATCTTGTTTTCCCATAGACTTACATTGTATAATTTTTAATTGGTGTTTTATGGAAGAAATATTCTTCAGAATTTCTTGAAAAAAATTGTTTGCCACTTGAATTTGATTCAATGAATATATTTTCAAACCAATAAGAACATTTGGAACATTGACTAGTGTACCTCTTTACAGTAAAGTGAAAAGTTGGCATCTGGAAAAATAACATCCCTGTCACAAAGAGAGCTAGAAGCAAGTACCTCTGTGCTATAGGGCATTTTTTAAATTAGCTGAATGGATGGGAAAATGATGGGAAAAGTACCAAAGAATTTTTCTTGCATAGATCTTAGGTTGGAAACATCTGTTTCTTGCAATTACGCCTTATAAAAATAGATTTTCCTAAAATTTATTTTGGAATTTTACCCTGCAATGTCCCCAGGTCTAGTCAGTGTCCTCATGTCGGATCTTTTTTATGATTTTTTTGTTGAAAAATAAATGTCCCCATGTCAAATTGTCCCCATGTCAAGGCGTCCGCATGTGGGGGTCTCACTGTATATATACATAAGATAGACAGTGAGACCCCAAGATGCGGACATCATTGGTGCATCAAGAGTGTCCCTAAGTCAAAATGTCCCTAAGTCGAGTCTCATTTTCCCTTGGACTTACTTTATAGAATTTTTAATTGGTGTTTTATGTACAAAATACTCGCCACAATTCCATTAAAATAAAAATTGTCTCCCAATTTAAACTGATTCCAATCAATATATTTCAACACAATATGGGCATTTGGGGAATTGAATACTGATACCTCTAATGTACATATAAATGTTGGCCGTAAAAATAATATTCAAGTGAAAAAGAGAGAAGGATATCCCTAAAACTAACAATTTTTAAATTCTTCATTCAGAAATCTTGGAAAATTGTCAGTATCTCGAGTTACTGTCCTGATTTTGTGGGCAGATTTTTTCAGCTCCAAGTGTCCCCAAGTCGTATTGTCCGTATGTCGGGGTCTCACTGTACTTGAAACATCATGCACTGAGGCAATTTCTTATCTTCCTCATATACAACAAGGAACACAGTGGGTTTACGCATTAGTGAGTGAAATTCGCACATGAGGATATTTCCTGGGGAAGAAAACGTGACCCGCATAAGGATTTTTTTTCGGTATAAGAACGTTTCCTCGAGATATTTCTCTTCAAAAATAACAACAGAGTCCCAACGAAATGGGCTCCAGTTTTTTTATACTTTTCTGCGTTCCAGAATCATCCTTTTTTCTATTTTTATTGATCGTGAGATTCTTGATGACTAAGGTCCCCACATATCGAAAGGTTTGCATATATTGTACAGTACAGTACAGTATAGTAAAATTCACATGAGGAAACTTTTTTGAGAGGGAGTAAATCGTGTAATAAATTTCTTCCGCAAGGGAACGTTTCCTTGAGATTTTACTCTTTGAAAAAAAAAACCACAGCCAACCGAATGGGTTCCTTTTTGCGATATTTTTTGTCATCTTTTCAATGACAATTGATCGTGACTGAGGTCACCGCAAAAAAAGACTCATATACAGTACTTTACTACTAAAATTCGCACGAGCAAATTGCTTTGAGAAAAAAAAAACGTTGTCTCGCAGAAGAAATTTCTTGCGGAAAAGAAAATTTTATCGACGGATTTTACTTCTTTTATTTATCAAGAGTCAATTTTTAAAATCCGTTTCTAATGTCGAAGAAAAATCTTTTTGATGACAATTTACTTCGTCAGGGAACGAATAAAAGTTTTCACAATTATTCTCTCAAGGAAGTTGGGTTTCACAAAGGTAACATTTCACCCAAGGAAACTCAACCACGAAAAACAGCACATTAGCTGATTTGTGCAAAAATTCACTGCAATGTGATTCCGGGGTTTTCAATGTGTGCCCTCTGGAGCCCATGAAGATCTCGTATAAAACTTTACAGGGGCTCCATCGACGCTCAAGATAAAATTGGATTAAGTCGAAGGTAGATAATCAGAGTGTTCAAAGAATCGGAAATAAATCGGAAATAAATAAAAAAAAGAATAAAAGAATCGGAAATAAATCATTTAATACTGTAATTCGTTTTAAAAATTAAGAACATTTTCTGCAGGGCGTGGTCATGTTTTAGCACCAAAAAAATCAATAGCAAGACATGGAATTAATCAAATAAGTATCGTTACATAATTTGATTCCAACACGGGCTTCAGTGAAGAAATCACATTTTAAAATGTCAGAAGGTTACATATTTTATGATGAATATTTTTCAGATCGGTATTTCAATATTTTGGAGGTGTTGCATCAAAACACACGTTTGAAAATTTTCATCAAGTCTGATAATCCTGTCAAGACTGACGTGGAATGATTTCACTTGAATTTGTCTTACGAATTTAATCTCAAATTTCCGTTACACGTAAATAGAGATTTCAGCATTCATCTTCATTTTTTGCTTGGAAGAATCTCTGAAGGCAAACAATTATTACTCTCAAATCTAAGACACCCTGCTGCTATTTGTTAGAAAATAAACTGAATACAGGTGGACTCTTTAATAACGATCTTGGCTATTACAGCAATCTTCTCCATATAAAGAATTATACGTGGACTCTCTCTACAAAAATCTCGTCTATAACGAGTTTCCCCGTAGAATACTGCATAACTAATTTTTTTTTCTTGGGGTTCCACAGGATTTTCTTCTAATGTTACACTAAATTCTCTACAACGATTTTCTCCGCATAGAGAATTTTGTCTGGTCCCTTCCATTTCGTTGTAGCGAGAGTCCACCTGTATTTTTAATTGTTTTTTCTCATTATCCTTCCCTATACAGGTTTTCTACGACAACATTTCTCTCCATTCCGATTTTTTTCTGGCCCCTGAATTTATTCGGAGAGAGAGAGAAAGAGAGAGTGACCCAGGCCCTGACTGAAAATAAAGGTGCTTATCCAGAAAACAATCCAGGTCCTATAGGGACAAAACCAAGCGAACCCTATCCCACCAAGATTCAATTTGTGGAAAACTTCATCAGCGCCGCTCAGGACTATACATTACATAACAAAATAAAAATAAAAATAAAAACCCAGAAAAAAAATATATATATAAAAGGTAAGCATGTATACACACCAAGAGAGAGGAGAGAAAAACCTTCCCGTGGGACCAGAAGCAGNTTTTTTTTTCTTGGGGTTCCACAGGATTTTCTTCTAATGTTACAATAAATTCTCTACAACGATTTTCTCCGCATAGAGAATTTTGTCTGGTCCCTTCCATTTCGTTGTAGCGAGAGTCCACCTGTATTTTTAATTGTTTTTTCTCATTATCCTTCCCTATACAGGTTTTCTACGACAACATTTCTCTCCATTCCGATTTTTTTCTGGCCCCTGAATTTATTCGGAGAGAGAGAGAAAGAGAGAGTGACCCAGGCCCTGACTGAAAATAAAGGTGCTTATCCAGAAAACAATCCAGGTCCTATAGGGACAAAACCAAGCGAACCCTATCCCACCAAGATTCAATTTGTGGAAAACTTCATCAGCGCCGCTCAGGACTATACATTACATAACAAAATAAAAATAAAAATAAAAACCCAGAAAAAAAATATATATATAAAAGGTAAGCATGTATACACACCAAGAGAGAGGAGAGAAAAACCTTCCCGTGGGACCAGAAGCAGGCATGATGCATCCACCTGACAGAATTTCCATGAGCTTTCCTCCTGCCCCCATCCCTTAGTTGCATGCAATCCTCTTTGCTGTGTTCTCGTGCCCTGTGCTATGTGTGTGTGTGTGTGCACAACAACCCCCATGATCCCCTGCCCAGGAGCTCATCTCACCGCATCCAACAGCAGAAAAACCCCTCCCCCCACCAGAAAAAGAAACTACTCCTGGGCGGGTAATGAGATGGATGATCCTTCTGCGCCTCTGGAGCCGCGAAAAAGACACGCATGGGCGAAAAGGCAAAAAAAAGGAAGGATTTATACCCCCAAAAGAAAATCTTCTGGCGAGAGGAGAAGTAGGAAGAGAAAAAAAGATGCCAGGCTCATAAATCATTAATGTGGTATCATGAGGGTGTGGGGGAATGATGGTGCTGATATTATTGGGGCTCTATATATAGAGGCATAGACGGATTAAAAAGGAGTCCCGTAGGGATCATTCGTATGAAATTCCACGTTTTCCTCCATGGAATACCATTCGACGCACTCAATATTGCATGCAAATGTCACCCTTTTTCTCCCCATCTGCTGAATATATAGCAGGAAATATACGGACAATGAAATCAGCAATAAACAGAACCTGTGCTGCGTGTTGTCAACGGAAATAATTTCTCATCGCAGAATGACGGTTTGAGAATTGCGCGAAACCGAAAAAAATGAACTCAGTAAAATCTCATAACGTTTTTTTTTAAATCACGCGTCAAACGATTTTTTTACTATTCTTGTTTCAGGAGAAAAGTGATTCAAATTCAAAAGAACGAAATTGCTTCGTTGTAACGAGATTTTATAATTTTTAAGTGGAGACAATCCAGAATATTTTTCGATTTCCGAACGCAGTTTGATAAAATATATAAAGAATCCCAAGTTCTTTGAAAATTCTATCCAGCAATTTTTTTTCGAAAGCTGCTGCACAGTAATTGAAAAAACTACACAATATTGCATTAATAAATTGCCCAATAAACAAGCGAAATGTCTTCGAACATCAATATGACACGTGAAACGCCGACATTTGTAAATAAAAATTTCGCACATTTGAAATAAAATATAAAATGACATGACAACAAGACAAGTATCACATATCAAGAAAAATGTTCAGCCCTGAGGTTTCAAATCAAACCAGCATTTCTTATACAAGGATCGACTTTCCTCGTTCACGGTTCCCCGGTTCAACACAAGATCAAAGGTTACACTGTACATAGGAGAGGGGGGAAATTGAAGTTGGACGTCTTATAGACGTGTAATGCTTACGCCCATCATCAAAAGGAATTTCAAATTTTGTCGTACGTCCACCAGCAGACATTCCTTTCAGAAATCCTGTTTTTTAAAGCTGGTATGATGTCGTATTGAATCGATTAATAAAAGCATTTCGTATTTTCCAGCTGAATGACAACAACATTTGCAAGTTCCATGGGAGCAAGAATTTTCGCAACAGGAACATAACGCGGATGAAAACTTTGGACCTGCACAACAATTATTTGATGTACCTGCCTGAGGAACCTTTCAGAGATCTGATGCATACCGTCAACAATCTTGATGTTTCAGGTACATTTTTTTTTAGATTTAGAAAAATATTCATGAGAGGGGAAGCAAAGACATGTACATTCTTCACAACACAATACAGTGCGTATGATATCCGCATACAGAAAAGTATTGTACTAGGCGTACATGCCGGCAAAAGAGCGATGCCGCGACCCGGGATCGAACCGGGGACCTTTAGATCTTCAGTCTAACGCTCTCCCAACTGAGCTATCACGGCACTTCGTACTACACTGCTCTTCACAAGGAGTATACATACTCCGCAGTTTTATTAGCATCGAACATTTGCATTCACATGGTGTTTTGGACGGTGCAGGATTCTATTTACAGTACTGTACTGTACTATCCACAAAAAATGTCCTGTATAATCCTAAAAAGCATAAAATAAAATAAATATGAGAAAATTGTAATCCTATAATTCAGACTGAAAAAAAATCAACACCTATCAAACTTGCGAGCAGTGGTATAAAACTTCGCTGCAGTGCCAAAATACAGCAATGAAAAACATCAAATATGAGCAAAATTTCGAAGTTGATATTTCAAGGGAGAATCCAATACAACACAGAAAATAACGACCGCATAAATACAGACGATTGCCATGACATGGTCGGTCGACTCAGTCGTACTGTACATATATTGTGTGATGATTTTGGAGTGGAACACAAATTTGGATTTTTATAGGGGTCTTCGTTCCCCGTGATACTTAACTTATTCAAAACGACGCTGAGTTAATCGACCACACCATACAAAATCTCGGGCTAATTTACCAGAATAACTTGCAATAGCCTACGTGCAATACAGCTGTATACACCGTACTTATTAAAATGGTCCCTCTTTTCGATGGTGCCACTTCAATAAATGGCAGCGGTTCCTATCGTCCCACCTCATGCATATATTCATCACTACAGTTTTAGATTGAAACAATTACAGTCATGATTTTGAATTGATTCAAGTTCAACAAAAAATCCATCAATTTTATCCCGAATTTTCAATTACAGAATAGAATTTTTCGCCTTTTCCTATGCATATCTAGATATTCATATGTTCTTCCTTTTTTCCAATAAAATCCATTCTATTCCCATATTATCCACTTCCTCCCGTACATGAACAACGTATTTAGCAATTCATTCGTGAGCATGGAAAATCAATTCCACCCGAGTACGAGCTCTCACGTACCACAAATATAAAACAGTACGCGCATATAAAAGACCCGGATTCTTATATTTCAACATAAGAGGCATCCATTATGTCAAGATAAAGGGATTCTAGACATATGGACGCCACTTGCGTTAATCTTGATGACGNCCTTCTGCGCCTCTGGAGCCGCGAAAAAGACACGCATGGGCGAAAAGGCAAAAAAAAGGAAGGATTTATACCCCCAAAAGAAAATCTTCTGGCGAGAGGAGAAGTAGGAAGAGAAAAAAAGATGCCAGGCTCATAAATCATTAATGTGGTATCATGAGGGTGTGGGGGAATGATGGTGCTGATATTATTGGGGCTCTATATATAGAGGCATAGACGGATTAAAAAGGAGTCCCGTAGGGATCATTCGTATGAAATTCCACGTTTTCCTCCATGGAATACCATTCGACGCACTCAATATTGCATGCAAATGTCACCCTTTTTCTCCCCATCTGCTGAATATATAGCAGGAAATATACGGACAATGAAATCAGCAATAAACAGAACCTGTGCTGCGTGTTGTCAACGGAAATAATTTCTCATCGCAGAATGGCGGTTTGAGAATTGCGCAAAACCGAAAAAAATGAACACAGTAAAATCTCATAACGTTTTTTTTAAATCACGCGTCAAACGATTTTTGTACTATTCTTGTTTCAGGAGAAAAGTGATTCAAATTCAAAAGAACGAAATTGCTTCGTTTTAACGAGATTTTATAATTTTTAAGTGGAGACAATCCAGAATATTTTTCGATTTCCGAACGCAGTTTGATAAAATATATAAAGAATCCCAAGTTCTTTGAAAATTCTCTCCAGCAATTTTTTTCGAAAGCTGCTGCACAGTAATTGAAAAAACTACACAATATTGCATTAATAAATTGCCCAATAAACAAGCGAAATGTCTTCGAACATCAATATGACACGTGAAACGCCGGCATTTGTAAAAAAAATTTCGCACATTTGAAATAAAATATAAAATGACATGACAACAAGACAAGTATCGCATATCAAGAAAAATGTTCAGCCCTGAGGTTTCAAATCAAACAAGCATTTCTTATACAAGCATCGACTTTCCTCGTTCACGGTTCCCCGGTTCAACAAAAGATCAAAGGTTACACACTGTACATAGGAGAGGAGGGAAATTGAAGTTGGACGTCTTAGACGTGTAATGCTTACGCCCATCATCAAAAGGAATTTCAAATTTTGTCGTACGTCCATCAGCAGACATTCCTTTCATAAAACCTGTTTTTTAAAGCTGGTATGATGTCGTATTGAATCGATTAATAAAAACATTTCGTATTTTCCAGCTGAATGACAACAACATTTGCAAGTTCCACGGGAGCAAGAATTTTCGCAACAGGAACATAACGCGGATGAAAACTTTGGACCTGCACAACAATTATTTGATGTACCTGCCTGAGGAACCTTTCAGAGATCTGATGCATACCGTCAACAATCTCGATGTTTCAGGTACGTTTTTTCAAGATTTAGAAAAATATTCAAGAGAGGGGAAGCAAAGACATGCACATCCTTCACAACACAATACAGTGCGCATGATATCCGCATACAGAAAAGTATTGTACGAGGCGTACATGCCGGCAAAAGGGCGATGCCGCGACCCGGGATCGAACCGGGGACCTTTAGATCTTCAGTCTAACGCTCTCCCAACTGAGCTATCACGGCACTTCATACTGACCCGTCCTTCACGAAGAGTATAGATACTCCGCAGTTTCATTAGCATCCAACATTTACATTCACACATGGTGCTGTTTTGGACAGTGCAGGATTCTATTTACAGTACATGTACAGTACTGTACTATCCACAAAAAAATGCCTTGTATAATCCTAAAAAGCATGAAATAAAAACATTTGAGAAACTTGTAATCCTAGAATTCAGACTGAAAATAAAATCCACACTTATGAAACTTGCGAGCATCAGTGGTATAAGATTTCGCAGCAGTTGCCAATACAGCAATGAAACACATCAAATATGAGCAAAAATTCAAAGTTGATATTCCAAGGGAGAAACCAATACAATACAGAAAATAACGACCACATAAATACAGGCGATTACCATCACATGGTCGGTCGTACTGTACATATATTGTGTGATGATTTTGGAGTGGAACACGAATTTTGGATTTTTATAGGGGTCTTCCCCGTGATACTTAACTTCAAAACGACGCAGAGTTAATGGACCGCACCATACAAAATACCGGGCTAATTTACCAGAACTTGGAATAGCCTAAGTGCAATACTGTACGAGTATATACCGTACTTATTAAAATGGTCCCAGTTTTCGATGGTGCTACTTTGATAAATGGCAGCGTTTCCTATCGTCCCACCTCATGCATTCTTCAGTTTTAGATTGAAACAATTACTGTCATGATTTTGAATTGATTCAAGTTCAACAAAAATTCCATCAATTTTATCCCGAATTTTCAATTACAGAATATAATTTTTCGCATTTTCCTGTGCATATCTCGATATTCATATGTTCTTCCTTTTTTTCAATAAAATCCATTCTATTCCCATATTATCCACTTCCTCCCGTACATGAACAACGTATTCAGCAATTCATTCGTGAGCATGGAAAATCAATTCCATCCGAGTATGAGCTCTCACGTACTACAAATATAAAACAGTACGCGCATATAAAAGACCCGGATTCTTATATTTCAACATAAGAGGCATCCATTATGTCAAGATAAAGGGATTCTAGACATATGGACGCCACTTGCGTTAATCTTGATGACGTACAAATATAAAACAGTACGCGCATATAAAAGACCCGGATTCTTATATTTCAACATAAGAGGCATCCATTATGTCAAGATAAAGGGATTCTAGACATATGGACGCCACTTGCGTTAATCTTGATGACGCCGAATGTGTTGCTATATACCCCGAGATAGGAGAAACCAGAACTCACCATATATGAACGCGTATGTGTCATCCGTTGAACAAATCCCATCCCTGCAGGCAATCCTTTGATGTGCGATTGCGAACTCGCGTGGCTTCGTGACATCTATTCCCGTCAGCTCGTTGAGGAATACGATCTTCAGCGCCGCGGAGTTCGAAGATTAGACTTGTTTACGAACAGTCGAATCATGCCTGAAGAACTTCAACCACGATGCTACTTTCCGGAAACACATCGCGGTCAGAGCATCACTGAAATGTCACCCGTGGATTTCACTTGCGATGTCAACACTGAGTCAGCCGATAGAGGCAGCGGATGTTCTTTGCTACCGTTAGTGGTAGATGAAGGCGTCGACGAAACGAGTCTAAGCACTGGAACTGGTTCTGCGGGAATACCCACGACTCATCCGACGCCGACTTCTTCTTACACGAACACAGGTAAGGTATTTCACAGATTTGTGCATGAACCTGGATCTTGTTGAAGCCACATTGATGCTTTAAATGAACCGGATTTATACTTGATACCAGTTTCGGAAATCCGCGCTTCGACTGATGATTTGATCATTGCTATAGATACCGTGAATTCAGCAAGATGTTGATACACGAACTAAGGGTAATATATAATTCCACAGTCGAAGCTCTCTAAGCTGAACTTCACGGGATAAACGAAAAAATGTACTTTGGGAGTATCCAAGTTAGGGAAACAAGTTCTTGTGCTGGGAGAAAGAAAGAGAAGTATAGGAAATTGTAATCAGAAATATCCTAGGCCTTAAATTGCTTCTTGAATGAGTTGACAGGATGCTCATTTCAAAGGCAAGGGCTTATTTGCCCAATAAGTCTCTGAATCCCTTTCAAAAGGCATATCGTTACATCTTTATTGTTTTTCTTGTGTCAATAAAATAATAGCCAGATTAAGACCTTGCGAAAATTCCAGAATGGAGGTTTGAGGGGGGAAATTCAAGTTAGGGAGGTTATTTTCAATAGTGTATATTGTTTTAAAGGGAATTCAGACATGATGGGTTTGACAAAATTTGACACAGGGTGGTTTTTGACTTTGAAATGTTCGAGTTATTGAGGTTCAATTTCAAACTGTGGTTAAATTATCTCATATCATGACTTTTCCCGCCGAAATTGGAAAATGAGCCTGAATTTACTGTCGTCATTGCGCAATTGATAGACGTAATTCGAACAATAATTACACTAATTATTCAGATTAGGGCAACGCGTCGGGTGAATTTTCAAGTAAAATATAATGTTCGTATAACAATATCTTTGGCGCACCTTCGTATTCGACACCAGCAGTCGCACATTCCACTGACAAACTGCATCAAGTCTTCTGAATTGTAATTCTTCCGAGAACCTCGCGTTCACCTTCATCTTTCCAATTTTCCCTAATCAAACTCACTTCTAACTGAAAGGGATGGATACACGAATAATTATAAATTAAATTACGCTTTGATCAGGTTTGGGGAACGCATCAGATGATTTCCCACTGCCATTCCACCGCATGTCGAATCACTACGGGAAACTGGACGATTTCCATGACTGGACATCACCGCAGAATGCGGAAGTAGCGCTAAAATCACCATCAGCACCCAGCAATATTCCTCCCGCAACGACACCTCCAAACGGAAAACTCAAGCCAGAATCGGAAAGGCTCTTGGACGAAACCGTATCTTCCGATTTCATTCCCGGAGACACTCCAACAATATACGCGGGTTCTTCACTGAAACCCCCACCGGGTTTGAACAGTAACGATCGTAACGATGCTGCGAAACAGCACGGAAACAGGAAGACCCTTTTTGGGTTTCCATTGCCCAAGATACCCGTCGACTTCCGGTGAGTTATTGCTCATTTCCTGACCGCAATATACGGCCACACGAGAAAAGCATTCAGATGAAAAACAGCAGGAGAGAATAAGTATCGATGACCAATCGCGGTAATAATGCACTGCATATATTTTCTGCAGTCTTTTATCAAAGTCACGGTATCTAAATATAATTATTGTCTCCTGAAGCATTAAATTTAGTGGTACAGCACAGTCTAGTCTTTAAAAAAAGAAGTGTATTCCACCTAAATAAGTTTCAATGGCAATGTATCGGGTTTTTCTCTTTTCATCGGAGATGATTGTCTATACATCTAAGAAGAAAATTTCACGAAGTTATCGGACTCTTCAACAGGTTAACCTTTGGGCTGGACAAGCAGAAGGGCAAGAATCTTCCTTCTGGGGGCTTCGGAGGCTTGGGATCACTCCTGGACAATGTTGGATCAAAATGGGTGAACAGTCCACCAAAGAAAAATCCCTTGGCTTCAGATCTGGTGAACTTACCCGAAGAATATCCGGAAAGCGTCAGTAATCCGGCAGCTGAAGAAGGTGAGCTACGATAATCACTAAACGCGCTGCATTTTCAAGGAAGAGGTGAGAATGAAACCACTAAAGACAGTGAATGAGTAATTGCCGACAAAATGAACGAAATTGTGTTCCGGATCGATGTGGTGCTTCAAGCTTATCAAACGCATCGCAGTTCTGTTCGTGAGTCATTCACTCACTCATTTCACACAATGACTCTGAGAGGAGCCCAAACAAGATGGCGCCATGCATGAATTTAAGGTTCGGTGCGTTTTCTTGCGATCAGAACTTAATTTAACTTCTGTCAGGGTGTGTTGTAACAAATAATATACGAGAAAATTGAAAAAAGATACACTCATCAACATTTTTGTGCATGATCGACAAGTGTCTGAGTGCATTTCACTCGCAATCGTCGCGAACAAGAACAAGGACTGCCGAAGAAGTACGCCTATCAACCGTGGTGTGCTCAGTGTTGAAATGGAGCATGCCTAAAAAAACAGATCATTCTTGGTGCGATGATTTTCTATAGGAGAAACATTACTTTGTTTCTCATTTACAGAATACCTTACTTCGTTGGCGTTTGAAAAATTTACTTGAGCCTAAACTGAGCGTATTCTACAGCAGACATTTCTTCCGGCTCAGCCTCAGCTGCACCAGCACCCTCCGCAGAAAGCGCCTCAGGCCCACAGGATTATCCTTCATTGGAAGCCCCGTTCTTGCATGAGGAAGAATCAACAGGAAAAGTAATCCGTCCACAAATCCAGAAACCGACTCCCGTCGCACCACCGGAAAGTGACTCGTCACCTTCCAGCTTTGGTGACTTCTCTTCTGAGCCGAATAACGTTGAAGTTTCGCCTCCAGCGGAGAGTCCATCTCTTGCACCGGAGACTGATAAAACCAGACTATCCTTGCCTCCGGATTATTTTGGAGGAGGGAAAATCGATGAAGACAAGGATGAAACTACCTCAGTGTGTATTTTCCCGTGTGATTCATTCAAGAACATCCATTTCTATGTCTTCTACTCGGTCAAGAAGTGCATGATTCCTCATTAACAGACGTATAGTTTCATCAAGTCATCCTAGATTATAAAAAAAAATTCCTTAAAATAAGCATCTTACCTATTTACTCAAGCACCACTCACCCGTGATTAAGACATGCACGTGGGGTTTTTCAGTCTAAAATTGATAAAATCTTATCCCCTCTACGCACAAAATTTTTCATTGTGTGCTAAACTGCACAATATTTCAAAAATATGAGCACCAAAGTTTGAATTTAGATCTGAGTTGAACCTGAATCCCATTAATTTTTTAAAATTTCAATTAAAATGAATTCATCTGTTAAACTTGGTCCAAATTTTCCCATTGGAATTGAGTGCAGTACACAGAGACTTTAATTTTTCTGAGAAATGTATACCTGCCAATGATGCACACTTTGATTCTTCTTCTAGAATGTGTGAAAAATGTGCATGTGGAACTTGGGTAAGTGTGGTATATTCCTCAAATATCAATGCATCCAAACTGCAGAATAAAAAATTTTTGTAAGCAAGAATTTGTAAAAATAAGGTGAAGTGTAACAAGTAATGTGAATAAAATTATACATAAGGTACATATTTTTTTTTTTCAAAAGCAACTTTGATGATGGCCTTATTCACTACAGGTTGCCTTGGATGATATACCACAGCAGAGAGTGACCACAACTGAATCCACACCAACCAGTTCTTCAACACAAAGAGTTGAAGCCAAATCCCCGCCACCACCTGAAGTTGAAACATCCTCATCAAATGAATCCAAAACCCCACCAACAGTTGCAGCTGTGACAAAGCTCATTGACAACTCAGTACATCACCGACCCTTGGAGGATTTGACAGATGAAGAAGTTCACATGCCTTTAGAGGACATGAGCCCTGGAGAAGTCAACGTTTTTCACAAAGGTTAGTCCTTTTACAGGTAGACTCTCTCTCTCTCCACAACAAAATTCAACAATTTGTTGTGAAAAAACCCTATGGAGCCAAACAAATTTTTGTTATGCAGAGAATATTGTTGTAGACAAGACCATTGTAGAGAGAGAGTCCACCTGAATTGAAAATTTGAAGATCCAAAAAAAACCCCAGAAATATTTTTTCCAGGAACCCCAAAGCCTCCAAAGAGTGAAAAGAGGAATGATGCGGATGTTGATTCTACTTCTCTGCTAACTTCTTCGTCTTCTTCTGGTGCTGAGCCCACAAAGAATCCGGAACCCGAGAAAAAACCCGATGCTGAATCCACCTTCTCGAATTTTTTGAGTCTTTTCACGAGTGTTCAAACGCCTGAACCCCCAAAGCCTCCAGCAAGCTTCATAAAAAGCCGGACGTCCAACATTCAAACACCTGTCATATTGAGTAAGAATAGAACTGAGATCTTCAAAATTTGAAAAATCGATTACTGATAATCTTTTTTTTTATTACAGGCACTGGCCAAAGCAATGAACCATCATTCGAAGAGAAGCTCTTGCTGAATCCCAAGCGGAAACAGAAGGCATCTCTGCCACTTCCGCATTCTCTCAACAATGACCCAGTTTCTTGGGCCGGGATCCTGGGTTTGAAGCCACCTGAAGAACACGAATTGGCCACTGAAGAACCCGTCACAGTGGCCTCCACTACATCTGATTCCCGCAATCCCAAGCTTTACAACGAACTTGAGTTCATGAACAAGTTTGTGACAAATTTCCGCGAGGAAATTTTCAGCGATGAGCCTCGTTCCTCGACTAATGCGGGTTCGAGCAAACTTTGTGCTGTTCCTCCAGTGGTTGCTGTTGCGCTGATTGCGATTTTCGATCTCTGGAGATGAAAGGAGTATTTGTTCTTGCTGTTTCCAGGTTTTTGAGATAATACCGATAAGTAAAAAGAAATCTATTGTTAACATTTTTAATCTTCCAGACTGAAATTTGCAAAAAATGAAGTTCAATTTGAGGAGCAGAATCTCTTTCGAACAATAGATCAGTTGCTGCCATTTGTTTGACAAAATATTTTCCATCAGCGCTTCATTCCCACTGTTCTTGAATATTTATATTTCAAGAGATATTCAGATTAATCATTGAGTGCATGAAGAAATTTTCAGTTTCGTAGAAAAATGATAATGGAATGAAATGTTGCTTTTTTCAACTGAAAGATTTTGGAGACCGAATTGTGAAATCCGTCCAAATTTGTGTTGGAAATTAATCCTGAAAAAGGATTTATATTTGTAAGAAAAAAACTGAGCTGTTGTGCGCTAGTCACGAGAAGTTGTGCTGAACAAGGTAATGCAAACAAACGAACGAAAAAACTTTCAGTCAAGTCGGATGAATTTGTTTTGTTTGTCTGTTTTTTGGAAGCGCGAACATTTTTTAAAGGTGGTGAATGTGTTATGAAATATTTTGTGAAGATCCGTTTTCTGCTTTGAGTGGGGGACAAAGATGATGATGATTGTCATTAGCCAGAATCTGCTGCGTAGAAATTTGATTTTCTACAAATCCTTTTGATTTAAGAAAACTGGCAAGAAAAAAAAAGCGATTCAAAACCAAATCTTGTTTTTGTAATTAAAAGCCGGAATTAATTTATGAATTTTTTCAATACACGTCTCCCTGGCTTAGAAGGGAGATAAATGAATACTGCACTCACACTTTTCGGGCTAATTTCTGCTTTCACAAAAATGCTGGAAAACTTGCCCATACGCAAAAATGGAATGCTTCGGTGCAACCGATAAGAACCAAAATTATTCTACCATTTAACAATGCAAGAACTTAAAAAGGGCATCAACTTCGACCTGATCTGTCAATTCTTGTGTCAGGAAAGATTCCTCAGATAACCCATTTTCCATCAGCCTGAAACCTGGCATGAACACTTTTTTAAATTTGCGGATTATTCATTCACAGGAAATGAAAACAGCGTTTTCTTGCAATCCCATCACATCGATTCTTCTACAGCACAGCCAGAAGTCAACACATAATATTCCGAGTATACTGTACTTCGAATTTCGAATGCCTTCTTCACACAGATTTCCATTCTTTTTCTTGACCCCGGGCTCCCAATACCGGGTCGGGAAAAGTAAAACAATGCTTCCGTAGAGATCAATACCTCACACACTATATCACAAAACGGTCTCACGGAATCACAGCGAATGCAACTTCATGCGAATATTTTCCTGTCAATAAGCGTTTTCACGAACAGGAAGAATTGCTTCATTCGATCAAAGAAAAAAATATCTCCGCATTCCTTCCTGTAAAGTTCTCAGAGAACTTTAGCAGCATCCTGCGAATTTCTTGGCTGAAGTTGACAAACTTGGAAAGATCCAAAAGGTCGAAGCATTGAATATTGATCAAGTTAAACCAGTTTTATGTTGTTGCTGGAATGAGAAAGTTTATCTTATTTAAAATTCTTGAACACATTTTTTCTTAGCTTTCACAACTGAACCTAATACATTTTGAAATATAGTACTGTTCGAATGCTGGTTCAGAAAATGTTTTCCGATCCTTGAAATAATACTGTTTGGGCATCAAAGTTTCACAGTCAGAGTCCTCCCATACAATATGTGATTAACCTCAAGATTTCAGGTCTTTGGTCATATTTCATAAATTTTCTTCGATTAAAGCTTCAACTATGGCAAGTTCTTCCTGAACGATCAACATTCCTCGTTCACATGACGTATGACGGTATGACTAAACCAAATAATATTGTTTTCCAGAACATGGCTGTCCGACCAAGTGCACTATCAAAATTGAAATTTTCAAAATAATTTTGAATATCTCTACAACATTAACTGCCAGCATCAAACAATCAACCGCAGCACTAAGGTTATCCTTAATTATCCACAGGGATGAAATAGACTTTCAACTTCCGTGTCTTCTCTGCATTTCAACATGAGTGAGCAAAACAAAAAAGAACCGTACATCTGAAATTAAGCAAGCTTACTCTGTGATAAAAACCATACGCATCGTCATCCATCTAACGTAACTCAACCAATGGAAGCACGGACTGACAAAACCCATATACCCACCCTCGCATTTAAACCTCAAATGTTGATCTTGCAGGAAATTATGGAAATCATTAATCAAACAAATTGGGATCAGTTGGAACCATCAATTCATCGGACAGTTATGCATTCTCATAAAAAGAAACTCATTACAAGGAAAAGAAGCTTATCGAAAAACGTTCCGAATTGTCTTTAAGTTGTCGAAAAAGGAGAGTTTGTAAACCAAAATTGTCAATTTTTTTTTCGACAGTGAATCCAAACGATGCGCCCTATTTGGAAGCATCCATATCGGAAAACTTTCACCTCATAGTATTCCTACATGTAAACCTTTTGTTAAAGAAACTATTTCTACGGTTTTCTCGGACCTTTCAGATCTTTCCAAGCATAAAACAAAACCTGGGATAATCAAGCATCTTCGCTCAGTCAGAGCAGGAGAACTTCCATTAAAATTTCACAACGCGCCAACAAAAACTTCTGTACTTTCTGAGATTTTTTTGTTCTTCTTGAAATAAAACTAAATCAACACCACATGTTTTTGTCTCTCTCTCTCACCTCTGAGAATGAATAGCCGCCAATACTCGATCCACCAGCAAAAACGCAGTATCTTTGTTAACTTGCACATTCTGCAACGCCGCAATGCAGAACTCACTCACTTCACCGACACTCTAACCGCCCATAAACAAAGAACACCGACCCAACACTCGTTAAGCCACCTCTTCAGCAAACGGCGGCCTCAGGGCTAGTGAGCAAAACAAAAAAGAACCGTACATCTGAAATTAAGCAAGCTTACTCTGTGATAAAAACCATACGCATCGTCATCCATCTAACGTAACTCAACCAATGGAAGCACGGACTGACAAAACCCATAAACCCACCCTCGCATTTAAACCTCAAATGTTGATCTTGCAGGAAATTATGGAAATCATTAATCAAACAAATTGGGATCAGTTGGAACCATCACCTTAATTCACGAAGATCGAAAATAGATAGTAATCGTAATACAGTATCAAATTCATCGGACAGTTATGCATTCTCATAAAAATAAACTCATTACAAGGAAAAGAAGCTTATCGAAAAACGTTCCGAATTGTCTTTAAGTTGTTGAAAAAGGAGAGTTTGAACACCGAAATCGTCAATTTTGTTTTCGACAGTGAATCCAAACGATGCGCCCTATTTGGAAGCATCCATATCGGAAAACTTTCATTTCTTAGTATTCTTACTTGTAAACCTTTTCAAAAAGAAACTTTTTCTACAGTTTTCTTGGACCTTTCGGATCTTTCCAATCGTAAAACAAAACTGGGATAATCGAGCATCTTCGCTCCGTCAGAGCAGGAGAAATTCCACTAAAATTTCACAACGCGCTGACAAGAACTTCTGTACTTCTTGAGGTTTTTTTTGTTCTTGTCGAAATAAAAGTAAATCAACACATCTTTCTGTCTCTTTCTCTCACCTCTGAGAATGAATAGCCGCCAATACTCGATCCACCAGCAAAAACGCAGTATCTTTGTTACCTTGCACATTCTGCAACGCCGCAATGCAGAACTCACTCACTTCACCGACACTCTAACCGCCCATAAACAAAGAACACCGACCCAACACTCGTTAAGCCACCTCTTCAGCAAACGGCGGCCTCAGGGCTCTTGCACATTCTGCAACGCCGCAATGCAGAACTCACTCACTTCACCGACACTCTAACCGCCCATAAACAAAGAACACCGACCCAACACTCGTTAAGCCACCTCTTCAGCAAACGGCGGCCTCAGGGCTGAAAGCAAGTTCCACAAGGCGTCACTGCTCGCCGGCTTCTCATCCAAGGCATGTACGCCGAACAAGGACCATCGGAGCAGCGAAAGCATCGAAGCCCAAGAATTTGGACTCAGTTTCGAAGATAGCACTGAGTTAAGGACAGTCCATGGGTGGACACAAGAGAAGAAGCGAAAGGTTTAGAAACGGCTCTCGACCACGGAAATCGCATCCCGAAGTTCGGGCTTCGCTGAGGCAAGTGAAAATCAGTTCCATCACAGCACTCCTGGGTCCGTCACAGGTATGCATCCACTTCAGCAAATCTAGAGGAAAATCGAACAGAACAAAAGAAAAAATTCTTCAATTTACGACTCATTTTTCCTTTTGACATAAAAAAAGGGCGAAATAAAGAATTAAACTTCACACAGGAGGGATGGTTCAAAAGTTTTGCAAGTATTGTACTGTCTCTTTCAATTTAACTTCTTTGCATACCCAGTTTTTTGGGTTAAAATTTTCCAAAATAAATTTTAGGACAGAAACATTATTCTCAAATACGCATCGGAACTCTGCTGAAAATATTTTTGCCGGAGATTCTATTTGCGGTACATTATGCCTTTCTGATCACGTTTTTGGCTAACAAGAATGAAAACATTCCATATATTTTTCATTCTTACAATGAAAAACACACGCAATTTTTCGAACTCCTCGCAAGAATCTTGAGCTTTATTTTACTTTTTCTTTTCGGAGCAGTCCCTGCAAAGTACAGTACAGTTTTCGGACCTACGCGTAGCAAATGTAGAGAACCTCTGTTCTGAACCAAACTACAGTGAGATCAATAAAACTTAAAGAAAACCTCTGTTCATTTATTCAATTTCATCACCAAGTTTTTTCTCATTACTTTCCTGACATTTCGAAGCTACCTTTGGCATTGAACACCTCTAACACAAAATTATCAAGATTAGAACCGTCTTTTCTTTATGCTATATTTGTCAGATCTCGGCACAATTACGGCATTTTAAATCACACATCAAATTCGTAAAACATCAATTCGTGGCAGGATTTAGACATACACCCCTTTTCACGTTATGATTTGATTGGGTACTAACTTGAATCTAAATTAGGACCCCTTCAAAGCTCAACAGAGAAGGATGAAAAATACGCACCTTCTTCTTTCACGTCATCATCCTCTTCATCATCAGAAGATTCCTCAAACTGTTAGGCTTGTTTCTGTGCGAATTCCGCGAGCACGTCACTGAGCGTCTCATTGCCATTCGATTTGAGCAATTAGTAGTCAAGGTGACCCTCCGCTCGATCTACTCCCTAGAAAAGGGAGGATTGATTCGATCAAAAACATACTTGAAAGAAAATCTCTCTGCAAATTTCTGTAGTCACAACTATCGTCATTTTATCTCCCGTCATACAGGTGTCGCCTCAATTTCGCTGAGGAATACTGTAACGTAGTTGGCTGAATTTTGGTTTACTATACATGTTAGCTTGGTAATCCAGTACAGTATCAGGTTAATTCGGCGTGTAAGGCAAGTTAGAGTTAGTCGACCAGAAATAAGGGTTAGGTTGGTTCAGGTTCCGAGAAGCAAGATTCAGGCGACACCTAACTGCCATTACAAAAATCATGGCGAGCGTTATAAACCCACACATTGACTTCAGAATGCAGTGCAATAGTAAAATGAATTACCTCGCGAGCCATGCAATCAAAATTGTAGCTTGAAACGAATCCTTGATGAGTTGCTGATCCACTCCGTTGTTCGACGCAAAAAGCGGCGCAGTCATCTTTGCATCTCAAGATGATTCAGCACATTCCATGAATTCGGATCAAGAATAAGTTGCAGTGTTAGAGATGGGAGACGGAATGCTTTCAAGAAATTTGATCTCCTGCCCCAACATGAAGGTTGAGCCAGACGACGAAGAACCGATGGGAGAATCTTGGCCATCAAAATTTGGCAATGCAGTTCGTATGCTTTGGAACATTCCTGATACTGTCCGCGCTACAGCCTGGAACGTTAACAAAAATGTCCTTCCCATGAGTTTTCAGAAGTAATTAGTAAGTTTTGAATGATTAAAAAAGTATGCTGAAACAGAGTATACAAAGTAATAAGCAATGAAGAAATCAAGAAACTGATCTGGGCTCGAACGCATTCAAAAGCGCAGCGAAATAGTTGATCAAAAATTGATGACTGTCGCAAAAAATGCCCGAAAAAAGTGGTCCTCTCCTTATAACGGTTATTTCCCCAGATTTAAAGAAATTTTTGTACGAAGCTGCAGCAATAATAAAAAAATAGGAAAGCCATCCAGGAGGAATTTCATTTTAGGATGGTTTATTGTATAAATTCAAACTCAACAACAGCCAATTAAATTCATACACCAAATCCCACTATGTAACGCAGGAAAAGTCATCATTAAAACCTGCGAATCTACGGGGACATAAACATTAAGACACCAATAAATATAAGACAAGATTTTCGATCCAATGTCGCAAAGAAGAATGCTTTTCACGCTCGAGTGAATTGGGCAATTCATAACGCACCTTACCGACACGATTTGCGGGAACCACACTCGGTCTCTTCAAGAGAAACAAGAGAAGGAACAGACTGGAATCCTTGAATAGCCGCGATTTGGGCCACGATTAACCGTGGCTCACACAGTGTTGCGCGGAAACTTCCACCACCCTTCCGCATCGCAAAATCACACTGTGAGGAATTATAACTCAAAATTGTCTCACATCTGAAAGAAGGAAATTAATCAAGTCAATCAGTCTACATGAGCCATTAAAAGATCTTTAAAAAGAGCACTAATCCCTTGTCAAAAGATTAAGCAAATGTCATTTTAACATACAAACGTAAAAAACGAGGGGACAACAAATTCAAAAATAGCCGTTCACAATCTCTAGATACTCGTCGGAGCTTATTTTCGGAACGACATTTTCGTCATGGTGAGCCTCAGTTCTGGTTCGTCGCATTGATCCATTCGCGAAGGGTCATTTCAATAAGATCAGCTTTCATGAGTCGTTTCTTCCTCGATGAAGTCTTCAGTCACAAGAATTACGACTCACTGTAAGAATTGAACGCAATTCAGCCCCTTCACGATACGAGATCCTCCGCCAAACGGTCAAGATCAGAGCTTCTGTTTAGAACAACACTGCAGTCACGGAGAGCGTCAGCTCTTTTTCGTCGCACTATTCCGTTGAAGACTTCATGATTTGAAGACATTCGTTCCTCACCAATGAACACGCGCGGTTTCTTCTCCAACTTCGTTCTCATCCACAAAGCCACGATGATGATCAAGATAATTATTCCCACACCAATCCATGGAAATTCTTCAAGTAGCATCTGAAATTAGATCAAGACTCAGAGCACAAACAGTTTGTATCCATGAGCACTATGCATTTGAAAAATGCATAAAAAACCCGTTCGAGGGCGTAATCACTACGGATTCGTCCGCCAACGAATCGCGAAAGAATCACCGAAGACCAAGCTGAATTCCATCACATATGTTCGGATGTAACGCTAGCATGAAGATCGAGGCCAGCAATGATGACACAATTCTGGTATTCTAGTTCAAAAATTGTGCATGACGCAGTCAACTTTACAAAATAATTCTGGATTCCGGAGCGCGTGGAGAATCTGGCGGGCTCGCACCGTCCGCAGGTACCACCCATCACGCGAAGGCGCGCACCTCGGGGATGTCGTTAACCTGGAGTGCAATAACGTGCGCCACACTGTTTCCATCTTCGACTACAATGCAGTATACACTACCCGGTGGTGCATGTTCATGCTCAATACAGTATATGACTCGAAACATTTCAAATTTGTATTGTTTTCATACACAAAATAATGAGTGTTCAGTAAAAAAAATTTTCATGGGCGTGGCACATCTTTATTCTCTCAATAACTCACTACATACCTTACCACTACTGTATACCAATAATTAATGCGCACCAGCATTTAATTAATTAAAGCACAAGAAATCTGCAGGCACCTGGGCTGAGGACATCCTTGTAAAATAAACTACAAAGCAGAGGTTCCTTGCCTGTATTAAGCCTAAATCCCATTATACTTTTGCTTCCAACAACGGGTTTGTACTAATTACATTAATTAAAGGCCGATTCACATTTTCCTGCAGATATAAGTAATGTAAAATACTTATCGATTCTGACAGTAGATTCAACCAGGAAATGCCCCAGCTTTTAGAGAATGAGGAACTCGCTATTGTCATACACTACTGCATTTTTACATTGCGTGACAAAATGAAATTGTACTGTATTCTGTCATTAAAATTGCGCAGATGGACCTACTACTGTACAGTGAACATGAACTTTGAGGCTACTACAGTGACATCTATAAAATATATTACAAGATTGTAATTTAATTACTTTGCTTACAGATGTCACTTTTATATGAATGAAACCAGGTTTTCTGATTCTTACGTTTATCATATCCCCGATTTTAACGATTAAGAAAACAGCGTGTGTTCATAAATATTGGCTGATCATGAACTGAAGCATATTGATTCCAAATTTTATAAAATGCATATATTTTTCTTCTTCACTTAACGTATGTAATAATTCACATTTTACTCAACAACCACTAGCTCAAATAAGACCTCATAATACAATCCCATTTAAATCGGCTGAATATATTTAATGAATATTTTAATCCTCAACAAAAGCCTCCTTTAGTATAAATCGGAGCAGCATCGAAAAATAAAAGGTTAAAAAATGGTGTTCTGTATAGTTCTTCATGCTGGGCGACATTCTCTATGCTGTGCTTGGCATATTCTTTAAAAAAAATTCAACATGACAATCTTCGAAAATTTGAAGATTAAAAAATTGAAAGGTTAACATTGACATAACATTAATGCTGTCCCATTAATACTGTCAAATATCCCATTCAGTTGGAATAGCTGAATTTCCTATCATGGGGTACTTGAGGCATATTAGCAGCATACTTCAATCAGCAGCCACCTTTCACTAATGTATTACCTGAACAGCCAAGTGACACTTTTTTCGAATCATCAAATACAGCTGTACTTCCATCACTCAAATCAGCCAGTTGTGACGAAAAACAAATGACCCAAAGATTTAAATTGTGTCCACCTCGAACAAACGTTTTCCTCCCAAAAAAAGAATCCACCTTTTTCTTCACAGTCAATTCATGCTGCAGATCCGTCAAGCGGAACGAAGGAATGACACAAAATAAATACATCACCAGCATGAACACAAAACCCCAGCAAGAACAGAGAACCATTTTTAATGCCTTCATTTCCAGTCCCATTACTTAATGTTCATGGTGATGAGCTCGTGCTTGACAATTTCTGCACATCAACTCCTTTACCAGACGCCATGTTTGGAAAACTCCTACCACTTCTTTTTAAGTCCAACGGCGGTGGATTCAAACATGTCATTTGTACAGAAAATCCCGGTTTTTCCTCTTGATCTGGTTTCTGGGGATTCAGTGCGGAAATAATCAGAGGTCCTTCTTGACCCTGCAAAGGAAAAGAAGTTCAAATACAGCAATTCAATAAATCCAGTTCCATATCAGGATGACTCATGATAGTCAACCTGAAAATCAAATGAAGCGACAATTCTTCTATTTACAACATTTTAAAATCAATAAGACAGTACTGTAGTTGGAAAAGCAAAAATTAAGGTTCTTCGCAATGAAAAGCCTTGAATAATGCTCTTTACTGTAGCTTGAATTTTCAATTTACTGCCAAACAAGAACGAAAAACATCTGGAAAGATTACGAATATTGAACTTGAACTATATAAAATGTCGACACATTTTTCTACACAATATATACGCTAACAGTACATGTTGAAAATAAAACTGTTGAGTCACAAATTCATTGGTTGTTTTGAAACCCCAACAATTTCGGTGATTTTCACAGCTGACGTTTTTGAAAAAGTCCTACGCTGAAGAGTGGACGTTGAGAATGAGCAAGATTCCAATTTTGATCAACGAAACACGGCATAAATGAGAGAAACACTTGCAGATTTTGGACTTATACATTTAAAAAACCAAAATGCTACTGTACTAACAATTCCGCGGTTCTCAGTCAGGGATACACGAGAATTCGCCTTTTCGGGCAACAACGGGTGCTCCAAAGTAATCAGAGGACCTTCCATCGGGTTCTTCGCAACAATTTGCGACTCGGCTTCATCCGCATCTTCGCACAACTCCTCAATGCCCTGCGACCTCAAATCCAACTTGTGCGTTTCGAGGTATCCCGCGTTATTCGTGTCCAAGGGATTCTCAGCAGCTTCTCCCATGCTTCTGCTTCTCGTCATCATCGAACCCAAATTGACAGAATTGGCGATGAATGACACTGCGCCGAACCTGTGATGATCCGTGATGTCGATGCTGGCATTTCTCGACGGCAGTCTCGACATTGGATGCGGCGAATGCGGGGGCCAATAGTCACTTCCGCCGGAAGGAAGCAATTTCGCAGATAATGGAGGCTTCTGCTGCTGCACTGGTGACTGAAGGTTGTTGACTGGCTTGAGCAGCTCGTGGGATGCAAACAACTCGCTGCGTTTCGCCCCCGGAACTTGCAATTTTCCATCCGTTACTATATATGTACAAAGAATAACCAGGGAGAAGAATACCAGATCAATTGGTGACCCTGAAATGTCGACAAATTGGTTCTTGTTTCAATTTACAAATCACGCAACAATTTTGAAAATGAAAAAAAAATCTGACTCCTTCGAAAAACTCGACATTCCGTCACACAAAACCAGTCTAGAAGGGAAAAAACACGGAAAACTCCGAGTTTTCCATGTTTTCTCAGTTGAATTGCGTTTTCACACTTGATTAACAAGGCATGGCACAGTTCCCCAACAACATTCTGTGTTGCATACATATCACATTTATTCAAGCACCACACGCCCTCGAGTAAGACGCACCCAGTTACTCAGTCTAGAATTTTGATTTAATTGTATCCCAAAATAAGAAGTGCGACCCTTTTCTAGTGAATCTAAATCTGCAAAATGCTGAAAATAATGCCAGCCAAATTTGGATTTAGACTTGAATTGAGCCTGAATTCCACCAATATGTAATTTTTTCCTTTGAAAATGCATTTTTATGATAAAATTGATCTGAAGTTCCGATTAGAACAGAGTATTACTCACCCCTAAAAATAAAATAAAAATCTTAAAATGTACATCTGCTTATGACGCACCCCCTTTTTTCCTTGCAATTTTATTTGGAAAAAAGGCGCGCGTGGTATTTGAGTAAATACATAAATTTTGCAAGACGGATGACGAAGCCAACTTTTGACAACAAGCCAAAAGATCAATAATCTTTGCAGAAGACCTGTAAACTCTCAAAAATTCAAAGCACCAGAAAAATATCCTTGAAGAAATCATGTATTTTCATTGTGGAGAGCCCTTATAATTTACCGCAAGGAGAATGACTCCCACGCCTTTCATGGAAGCTCCTGGTGATACTGCTAGGCATAGATGGAAGCCTAGACAGTCTGAACCCGGGCAAAACCCCTCCAGGAAGCTGTTCACTGCCTGCACCACCAAGGTGGTGTTTTGGAATGTGCTGCAACTGTGACAGAGGAAGCTTATTGGAGGGGATTTGACGCGTTTGCAGCAAGCAGAAGTTGTTGAAATGCGGAGAGATGCTGCCATTATGAGCAGTTGGCAACCTGAGGCTCATGGAACGACGGCTCGAACTGCTGGTGCCTGCCGTGGCCAACATTCGACTTCTTTTTGAACGCGTTGGTTCTTCATCCACCAACCAGTATGTCCTCATTTCACCTTTTCCCTATACAATCGAAAAATAATGGCAATTTTAATATCGAAAGGCCGGAATATCTCATACTATTCATCGAGAATATTTTGCCCTAATGAATTCAGGCACGCTTTGCTATCCGTCAGACCGTCACCCAACACAATTTTAATGAATACACGGCGCAACAATAAAAACCAACCATGCCAAAGAACTACAAATGCCAGCAAAAATCCATTCGAGATAAAAGCATTCAGAAGATCACCTTAACTATGCAATACAATACTGTACATGACCTTGAACCTCTCCGCGTAAAATTTGAAGTGAACCCAGCATAAATAATCAAATTTTAAAGTTGGCAAATTGGCTTCATTTGGATACATTGATTAATGGAAATTATTTTCTGGCCAAATTTTTAGAACTGCTGATTATTCATAGATGCCCTACCCGCACGACTTAGATGCGTAATCCATTGTGGACATCATTAAGAAAATTATTGCAGTGCATCATTACTTTTCAAGAACATGCGTTCTAAAATTCAGCCCCAATTTACTAACAAAAAAAGCCAGACAAATTCGACCATAAATGAGTTCTGACACTAAAATTTTCAAGTTAGGGAAGGTTTAAATTTCAAATTGCATTGGGCTTGACTCTTGAGTGTATTGCCTGGCGATTCACTGAAAATCTGAATCAGGGAGCAGTTTTGAGTGATATCCTTCTTTATTCACATGCCCCATAATAAAAGAAGATTCTTTCACATTCCCCAAGATAAAAAAAGATATAGTGTAGAACATGGAACAGATGTATTAATGACTTGAGTGATTACCTTGATGGGAATCAATCCTCTGTCCTCAAACATATATCCTCCAAGATGATCCAAAATCTCTTTGGTGGATGATGACACATGGATTTTTAGGGGATAACCTGATGACTCCATCCTTGATGCAGTGTTCACAGTATCTCCAAAGAGGCAGTACCTTGGCATCCTCAAGCCCACAACACCAGCACAACAAGGACCTATACATAAATATACGCACCCACAACAAACAGCATTTACAAATACTAGCAAAGATACTCCAGATGAAACAGTAATTGATGAAAAATATTGGAACTGAAAGACATTATACTGATTATGACTCAAAAATCCATACAAAAGTAAGTAAGTCTTTGGATAAAAAAATAAATTTGAAAAATGTTGAAATTTTAAAATATGTATAAAAATAAAAATAATTCGATGAAAAATATTCATATTTATGAAGCATTATGCTGTATTTTATTTTCGTTAATCTGTTCAAGACACCCGAAATCCGTGACAGATCTTGATTAACATCACCGCAGTGTATATTTCCTTATTCGGATACAATTTCAGAAATGTCTCAATTTTGTTGAAATCAAGATATTTTCGGACGAGAAAAGGCAACCATTTTCCTCCTTCTCTTTCTTAATTCTGCCTTTTGGCTTTGAGAAAAATCAAGTTGAACTAAAAAAAACTTGCTGAAAGTCATCCTTTTCGCCTGAACAAATTATTTAAAAAATTGCTATGCAAGTCAATCTCTTTTTGGCAACAGCAAATTTTCCGTTGTAAAAGTCTTCCTTTAAATAGAATATGCTCATTTGCAGGGAACCACTTATTCTGAAGAAACTCAAATATAGCAAAGGAATAAAAACAACCTGAATGAATGCCGATGCGAAGTTTCAGCTGTTCCCCGGGTCTATGTCTGATCTTGAAACACTTGATTTCACTGAGCAAATGCAGCGCCATTGACGCGATCTCTGCAGCATGGTTGTCTCCATTCCGATTAGGCAACCCACTGACCACCATGTAAGCATCCCCAATAGTTTCCACCTTGTAAACGTTGTAACTCCCGATAATGGAGTCGCACAATGTGTACAAATCGTTCAGCAAGTCCACAACCTTTGACAAAGAAAAGAATTCCCATAAATGCACAACGAACATTTCTTTATGCCTCCATTACTATAATTGATCATGATATGTTTCGATTCGAAAATGTCACCATATATAGTCAATACAGTATAGAACCCTATTGATGTTTCCACCAGCACGAACTCTTCTTTCACCATGCATTCACTATCTAATCGACATTTTCCGGGATTCGCATCCACCAGAAAGTTTATCCTTCCAAACAGAGATGAGAATGATTTGAAACATCCGTGGTTGAAAGAGAGGATTTAACGTTCCAAGAAGAGAATATCACAGGAACATCAGCTGTTGCGGAATCACCGATGGAACCCGCGGACACAAAAAATTGCACCATGCAATTCCGAGTAAAAAATAAAACCACGAATTGCATAGGTAATTTTGTATGGGTTCAGAAATGAAAAAAAGCTTCTTCACCTGAAGTGGTGTGCTTGAAGCAGACAACTCGGTGAACCCAACAATATCGGAGAAGTAAATAGTCACGCAGTCAAAACTTTCCGCTTCAACTTGTTCTCCCCTTTTGAGACAATCCGCTACCGTCCTGAAAGAATGAATTTGCCGGTAGTTAAATTCACAATAATGTGCGAAGACTATTTTGTGATACATTCAAAACGCGCATTCCAAATGGCTATGAGAGTATTTTTAACGCTATTTATTGTTCTTGAATTGGTCCCCTTTCACTTAAAAAACTTATACATCAGTACGTCAACAAAAACATTTAAAAGTGTTGAAATTGCAATAAGAGAGACTCACTTTGGTAGCATCCTCAACAGTAGCATCTCTGTAATGCGCTTCTCTTCCATCAAAGCTTCAGTTCGTTCCTTCACCAAATCTTCCAAATTCGATGCATATTTCTCCATAATCGCGAGCATATTGTCGAATATGTTCGACTTCCTACAAAAAAATGGACCGTCAAAAGTTCGTAATTTTTTTTAACAAAAACCGAAGACATAATGTACGGTTATAATGAACCAGCGTTATTTTGAAGACGGAAATTGTTGCACAAGTAACGACTCTTCATAATGAACAACGGCTCATAATAGTCATAAATATCGATTTCCATGTACAAACGCCAGTACAGAAGTGTAATTCAAAACGGACATTGCATATGTAGCGATCTTTACCTTATACATGCGTCATTTCGGAAAGCTTCTTATTAAAAAGTATATAAGGTCTTACGGTGCTCTTTGGAGGGTCGGATAAGGCTTGAATAATTAATATCAAATACTTTATACAAAATAAGGCACCAAAATATTTACCTCCAGCACACGCTTACAGCAGGTTTTTTTTTTATTTTTTTTTTATTTTTTTATTTTTTTTTTATTTTATTTTTTTACAGAATATGCAGCAGTTGACCCTCGATAACTCAAACCTCCCTGTACAGTACAGTATTTAAAATTTGTTTCAAGTCGTCCTTGCCTGAATTCCCTTATAGTAATAATACAATAAAAGCCTCCTGAACTCTACCGCTTCCCCTTCAAACTTCCACAACTCAAATTTTCTGAAGGCCTTTCGGCTGCTCGGCTGGGAAGAGAAAAGCGAATAAGAAAATGTAATTTGATGCATTTTGAAAGGAAGTGAGATGAGACTTGAATCGGGTATATNATTTGGCTAGGCATGGAATTCGGGTTTTTGCCATTTGATGACGATCACTTGTGCCAAACACATGCTGGTATACATTTATCAGATCAGTCATCTTCCAAATTTCCATATTTATAGGTTTTTCAAAACAGTACAACTGTATACTTCAAGGGATGACCAGCACAAAATTCAAGATAGGGAGGTTTGAGTTAAGGTAACAAGCATTTTTGTTGAGGTTGAGATAGATGATTTGCAGGAATTTGTAATTGGTGATATTCAGGACCTTAATTTGCTTCTTCAATACATTTTCAGGATGCTGAAATTTGAGGCAATTAAGGGTTTGTTTGCCCAATAAGTCTTTCACAATTTCTTTCAAATCACATCAAAATAACCATCTACAGTATTACTGTTTTTCCCTTGTGTCAATAAATTAATAGCCAAAAAGGACTGCTAAATTTGAATTATGGAAGTTTCACCAGTAAAGCCTTTGAGTTGGGGAGAGGTTTAATGCATTATTAATTGTTCCTGAGGGGATGTTGCTGACAGAGTCCAAAACAATGCAAGAATGAATCTTTTGGCTGTGGATCGAGAAGGGAATTCATGGAAAATTAAAAGTGGATTCAGTCTGGGATAAGCGTCAGGAATTGTTTGTAGAATCCCTTATTAAATTTATTTGAGTACAAGCTGGGGGTGCCCAGCCACACCTGGGCAATGGTTAGTATTAATTTTGGTAAATTTTGAAAATGTGTCATGATGATAGCAAGTCTTATATTCAGATGCAATTTTTCATCCCCACATGTTGTCATTACAAGCTGGGGGTGCCCAGCCACACCTGGGCAATGGTTAGTATTAATTTTGGTAGATTTTGAAAATGTGTCATGATGATAGCAAGTCTTATATTCAGATGCAATTTTTCATCCCCACATGTTGTCATTATTTGCAACATCTCATAAGGATGAGGGAAAATCATGATGAGAGTAATGAATGATAAGTTTGGGGCCACCTAAATATGGGAATGCCCAAACATGCCAGAGCATCATTGGAAAAATTTTGTAGGATATGAAAATATTGCTCTGAAAAGAGTATCATATTTTCAAGAGAATGTACACCATTGCTTCCAGTGCACCATTTAGTGAAGATTTAAAAACATTTTCAGGGTAAGAACTGCTGGTAAAATGTTGAATGACCCAAAGTATTAGTTTTGTGCCCAGCCACACCTATATTTCTGGACATTTTTAAAAATTCTATGACTGGAGCTATTTATATTTTCAAGATATAAAGCCTCTCACTGTTAAGTTCACCCATTGTGGCTGGGCCACAACTGTTGCATGAGCAGAGAGATTTTAAGGTGGAAGCAGGGGTATTTCAGCCACACCCAGGCATTGCTGGAAAAAATTTAGGAACTTCTATCAGCTTTCATATAATGTGCTTTAGATTGAGTGCCCAGCTATTTTTGCAAAGTTTTACAAAGATTTATGAGTATTTTCATGGTGAGAATAGGTCACATGTTCAAGGTCACTGATTGATTGTGGACAATGCCTCACTTGTGACCCTGTGGGTCCTGTGATTACACTTGATAGATCTTACCATAGGTAACATGTTAATAGGCATCTCACTCTCCACAAAACAATTCTTCCTTTTTATGGGTCACTATTTGAGGTGTTCCAGCCACACCTGAATAGCATTTCTAAATTTTAGCAAGATGGCATTGTGCTTGCAATTGAATCAGATGCCACCCCTTCACCTGATGTGGCCTCCCTCTAAAATGTTATTCCCAGAAAGCTGATCAATTTTTATTGGAGGGAATAAAGCAAACATTAAAATTCATAGCACAACCACCAAGTGAAAAAATTTGGAAGATTTGCTGAGGCCTCCCCCACTGCCCTTGCATCAGTATTGATGCATATGAAATTTGGACTACTGGAATCCCAATCAACACAACTCACATATGGCCTCAAAATTGTGAGTGTTACCTAAGCAGGGGGCATTGTTATCTCTAATGAATCCTGTGCAGGTCCTTCCTTTTTTGACCTCTCCCCTCCCCCCTTTGGCCCACCCCTATGATGGTGTCAGTTTTTTATTCTTTTATGCATCCCTTCACCAAACAACCCCTTTTTTTTATCTCTAATGAATCCTGTGCAGGTCCTTCCTTTTTTGACCTCTCCCCTCCCCCCTTTGGCCCACCCCTATGATGGTGTCAGTTTTTTATTCTTTTGGGCATCCCTTCACCAAACAACCCCTTTTTTGAAAAATACTTGTTCAAAACCCCATGGATATTCATATGCATCTTGGTATACAGACCTCACCTCTTCCAAATTGAACTCATACCCATGTGTTTAAAATTAAGTGTGAATGGCTGAAAATTAGGAAACCCCTTGGTAGTTCACTCATTTGCCCATGACATTTGAGTTCACCAATGTTTTGTGAATGGCTTAGTTTCAAAAGTTAGGTTGGGATGCACTTGATTTCAAAAATTCTGCATAAAAACTGGAAAACATCAGAATAACTGAAATATTGTTGTGAATAAAAGTTCAAAATGTAGAGATGATCACTTAATTTCATGTGTTCCTTTTTGACTAATTTTAACTGTCTTTGAAATTCAGAACTAAACTGAAGTCCTACATGTACCTGAGTCCCAGTAAACAAAATTGTTGTAAGACACTGGGACTGGGCTATGACTCCTGCCTCTCACCCCTTCCAGCAGTGGCCTCTAAAAATTACAGCCTAAAAACCAAACTCACCTTGGTCACCAAAACTGGAGCCTTATATCTGGGGTCCAAAGGAAAATTCAAACAATGGTTGGACAAACTGACATCCCCCTTTCCCAGGCCCCTGTGAATTTTTAAATAATACAAT